>VZTV01117100.1:0-12525 GCA_013400875.1 Anhinga rufa
AAGGATACATGCAATCACATACATGTAGAAACTGTGCAACACATAAATGAGTCTAATAAATGCATCATTGCACCCCTCCTCCACTCACCAGGGATGCATTTGACAAATCTCAAATCAGACATCTTCCTCAGAGAATACAGGCTTCAGAATCCCAGTGAGAGCTAGAAGCTCTTCTGCAGGATGAATGCTCTATTCCTACTATTGCACAGTATACAACCACATAGAAAGTACTGTTTGGACTACAGGGAGCCGGAGGACAGTTTCCCAGGTTTGCAGTTATATTGCTCACCTGCCAAGAGAAAATTCTGAATCCCACGCTTGGCTCCAGGTGTAGCTTTATTCAAAATACTTGGAAGGTCCTTCAAGCCAGAATTGGAACTCAGGTCTCTATATTCAGGAAAATTCCCTACTATGCTCGAGAGTTATGCCTTGTTTTGTGTGACCTTTCTCCTCCTCCTTACTGCTCTAATTAATTCTCCTATATGCATCAGCACGGTGACACAGAGTGTCCAAACACAGAATAGGCAATTGACAGTAGCAAGAGGGTTGCTGCTGATTAGCATGCTATCACTTTCTGGCTCAAGAAATTTTTAATTATTTTCTGCAGACCACAATAGCTCAACTTTCAAGTTATAAAACCCTAAAGTGCCAACAGCAATTAAGTGCCTCTAGGACTTGGCAGCGAGGCAAAGATTTTTAGGATTGCAATTTCCAAGTTTGGTGCCCAAGTATTTTCTAACCTAGGAAAATTCAGGCATCAAAGTATTATAACAGTCTGGGGGATGAGGAGTCCAATGATTAATTCTTAAAAGGGAGGATACATATCTGCCTCTATTTTCCTTAACCTACAGATATAAAATTCCCAAACTCAAACATGTGCTATGGCTATTTTTTACCTGTCAGACCTTGTAAGGATCTGTGTATAATACAGTTTATTCCCTCTTGTTCAATGAATCTCTGAGCTCCAACTTGTTAGAGACTGGGAGCCTGTCTGGGGGACAAGTCAGTATGCATTGCTGTAGTCTTTTACTCTACCAAGGTGTCTGCTTTTGGCCACTATGAAAGACACATACTTGGGTACGTGGGCCTTCAGGTCTGACTGAAGGAAAACCAAATCTTGTAAGTAATCAACGTGACAGAGAAATATTTGGGGAGAAAAGATTCCTCACCTCATGTTCAAAATTAGAAAGCTCAGCCAACTGCTATACTGATTCACAGTGAACTATTACAAAGAAGTTGGCTGGACTAACACTTTTACCCAAAAGAAACATTAAAAAGTTGTTATTGTACAGCAGCAGAGATTTTTATCTGCAAGTTTAAGGCATCAGCAACAAGTTGTGCAGCTCCCATTAAACTGCCAACTTATCCTGCAGACTTATCCTGCTCCCCAGACATTTGACTTACTCAGCCAAAGCCAGCCACTTTCAAAGCAAAGACTAAAGCTCCATTCTTAATCCACTTTAAACAGGCTCATAAAAATCTCCTCAAAGGGAAAGATACACAAAGCTCTCTCCATCTCTTGCACCTTGCTGCCAAGCAGGGAATCATCTTGTCTGCTCTCTGTCCAGTACTTAAACAGCAAGGCGCAACCCACAGCATACCCTCTTTCTTGGTGTTTGTATCATAGCACATTTTGGTGAAATCTAAAAGATATATCAGGAGCTTTATAATATGTGACTATTGCTTTGGAGAGGGCTTATTATCCTTTGATTATTAACATGCTAAATCTTCAGGAGCACCTAGTGATGGTGGGCAGCTCAGGTTTTGATTGGAGGATTTCACAGATTTATCAGAAATGACAGAGCATTTAGCCTGTAGAAAGCAGGCTCCCCAAAACAACATCACTTTGAGAGCTCCAAGTTATAACACATCTGCAAATGTAGGCCTATATATATACTTCCTCTACTTCCTACTTCCTCTAAAGTCCTGTTTTAATAGTCATTTGTCCTTGTTCACACTTTCAGAAGAGAAATATAAATGAATGCATCTCTGAATGCATCAGGTGGAGAGGGCAAAAGAAGCTCTTTGATTTGAAGGTTGACATAGGCAGAGGAAAAAATGGGTCAAAACTGGGCACTTATATTGGCAGTTTGATAAAGTTTTCTAAGCGTCAGAAGATTGAGATTCCAAAATGGCCTTGCAGAGGCAGTGACAAGACTAGTGAAGCCAACCAGGGTTAAGGGAGAGGTCTACCAGTTTTGCAGAGGTGTTATGTGTGGTTGTCACTGGGACTGATTATCTTCATCCAGGAGTTTCAGCCAGCCCGTGCTGGGTTTCTTTATGGAACAGACTTGCTGCATATGCTAATCTGTGCTGTTTTCTGCAACACCGAAAAATATCATATCTTCCTGAAGCTGCTTAAACCTGAATCTGCTACTAGCAGGGGTTTCTAACTGGCAGATAGGAAGGGTTTGACCTGACCTGCATGACCAGTCTTGTTCACATCAGTGGAACTGTTCAGATGTATTTCCAGACTGATGGCGTACAGCTGAGTTTATGCTAAAACCATCTGTCACCATGTCTTTGGTAAGTATGTTATTATATTAGCAGGTGAAGTTTATCATGGGTGAGAAAATTTAGGGTACAATTCTTTTGGTAAAATATCTATGGCATTCTCAAATTTTCTAGCAAACCAAAACTTATTTGAACTTAAAAATAATCCCTTAGTGACCCCATTTTGATATATATGCAGCAGTTTTAAAGTTCAATATTTTCCCCAGATAAAACAATAAACATTGAAGATATGAAATTTCCATCTTTGAAAGAATTGTGGTGCCAGAATAGTCACTCTGTTGCAATTCAACAGCTGAATTAGATTTCTGGATGCTGAGCTGATGGAACAGAACTGAAAAATAATAAATGGATTTACCTGCTTTTCCATACCTTCGGGTATAAGCAGCAAGCAATAGTGAATTACATAAATATAACTGTAGTGTTTAGAGATATACACATCCAGGCACTTGCTGCCTTCAGTCAGATGATCTCTGAAGAGCAATTACTGTGGTACATATTATGAAAATGTTCTTCTGAATAGGAAAAATATCCAAACGGGCCTACGTATCTTCTATAATTTAATCTAGTAACAAAGAGTTCTCAGCTTTTTACCATGGTATTCCCTCACAGATACTGCCCATAGATTGTGGTTTTTCTCCCATTTCTAACCAACAATGTGTCAAAGTTCTTAACAAACAGTCAAAGGATGTGTTTTGAAAAAGGATTTAGGAATAGAAGGTTTACTTCTCCCTTTGTCCCTATAATAATTTTTAAATATGATGCCATTTTTGACAGACATTTTTCAATTTAAAAACATTAAATCTATTCTTACCTCATAAGCATTTCAGCCAAACTCTTTGCATCTAGAAGAAAAAAGAAGAAATGTCGTCACAAATGAAAACCTATGATAGAGGGATTATTAGGAAGTAAGTGATTTGAATCAGCCATGTGTAAGATCACTATTGTTTCGCAGATCAGTGCAAGAATAAAATAATCTCTAAAAGTCCCTACTTTTGCTGAAACTGCATTTCTGCCCCAGACAGCTGTTTAGTTCCTCGGTAGCACCAAGGGTGCTTAGAGAAGCACAAGCTATCATTGGCTTAACTAGAAAAAAACTACAGAAACTTATTAGAACAGTTTTTAAAATAACGGGAACCTCTGTTCCTTCATGCCACAGTTAGCAAGTGAACAGGTGAGGAAGGAAGAAAAGAGGAAGACAGAAATGTTGACATCTATCCCTGGGCAGGAGCCAAGACCAAGCTGGATGAGCAGTTGCCAACTTTCCACTTCCAAACCAAACCTGACTGCATGGAGGTCTGAGCAAGGGAGGTCTCCAAGGAGGCAACTTGTTTGGCTGCTCTCAGATATGAATGCTTTTCCACTAGCAATAATTCAAAACTACTACTGGGTCTTCAGAGGACAGTCTATACACAAAACAGGAGGTGGCTTATTCCTGTGTGGATCAGCCCTGCAAAATAAGGCACTGCTGAAGGAGAAATATTCCTCCTGTTGTTGTCATTGCTGTTATTTTTAGCATAAAACCTTTTGGGGCTATAATTATTCTGGCACTTATCAGATCAAAAGACACCACTGGAGGTTGGTTCACCCAGTGTTATTCAGGTAGCTTTCTGTAAAACTTTATCAACCTAATATAATAATTTATGTAGTATTATTCAGCAAAAATAGACAGCTATGCTTTGTTCTGCAGTCTGCCACTAAACAAACTCACTTAAAAATGCTGACTCCAGACTCCTTAAGTATATCACACAGCAACAAAGCAGCCTTTTGTGCAACCAAGTGAAGCAAATCTGAGAAGAAAACAATTCCAAGTTCTAAGTCTTCAAGCAACTCTCAAATTATGTGAAACTTTAAATTTCTTCTTTTATCTGCTGCTTGTAAATCTACCAGCACCTGCCAAGACATTTACTGAATTGGTCTTTGTTTTCTCCATCTCACCCTTTTTATTCCTTAATCATCTCTTATGTTTCCTACACCTACCAAAATTTCCTTGCTTGTGACCCTATTAAATATCCTGCCTTTAAAATTCAGAGGGTGCAAGCAGAAACCACCATCTTAATGCATTGCTTATTCTACATTTGTATTCATTTTTGAAAGGAATGGACAAAGGACTCTTTTATTCATAAAAAACCCTCAACAAAACCCCTTCCATCCACTTTCTACATTCTGTTTCTCTGACACTGTGCCAGCTTACCTGTCTTAAGCTTTATTCCTCACCTACTACTGGAGAAGCTGAAATCCTGTGCTTCCTCTAGGCCTGTTTGCTCCACTCCTTTATTTTTAATCTTCCCCTATCCTTTTTCAGCACAAAGTGTGGCAGATTCTTGGTGGAGGGAAACACTCTTCATCTGAGATGTTGTCCTGGTTTCAGCTGGGATAGAGTTCATTTTCTTCGTAGTAGCTAGTGTGGGGCTGTGTTTTGGATTTGTGCTGGAAACAGTGGTGATAATGTGGAGATGTTTTTAGTTGTCGCTAAGTAGTGCTTACACTAGTCAAGGACTCTTTCAGCTCCCCATGCTGTGCCGGGTGCACGGGAAGCTGGGAGGGGACACAGCCAGGACAGCTGACCCCAACTGACCCAAGGGATATTCCATATCATATGATGTCATGCTCAGTATATAAAGCTGGGGGAAGAAGAAGGAGGCCGGGGGGGGACGTTTGGAGTGATGGCATTTGTCTTCCCAAGTAACGGTTACACGTGATGGAGCCCTGCTTTCCTGGAGATGGCTGAACACCAGCCTACCGATGGGATCTAATCAAAACAGTGCTCCATTTAAGCATTCAGACTTTCTATCTTCCACTTTGTTTGGGACTGTCTTTTGCTGTTAATACTCTTATAAGTGGTACTACATAGCAGATGACAATGTCTTTACCATCAGTCATAAACCAAACTACCACTGATGCTGCTCCCAAAGGACGTCAGAGATAGTTTTGCTACTGACTTCTAAGGACCCAGGAAGGGGCCCAGTTCTTTTGAAGAATAAAAACAAAAAGTGAAGCTCTGGTTCCAAGTCACGTTTTTTCAGTAAACATTATGATGTTTATTATTCAATAAACATGAATATTCAATACCATTATTCAAAATATTCAATAAACATGATGCTTGCTATTCAAGCAGCACTAGGGTCATGAAGAGACTATGCACGCTTTCTCCCTCTGGCACACATAATAAGGGTGATTCAATATGCAAATATTGTTTTCATTCAGCTAGCAGCTTTTGTGAAGCAACTGCTGCCTCCTTAAGTGAAGCCTGTGGATATTTATGCAAGTAATTCACAACTCAAGAAAAGCTGAAGGGACAAAGTTGAAGGTTGCTTGGGACAATGTTGTTCAGTTTGCTTTTTAGATTTGTTTACCTCCCTCACATGTTCTGAGGTGCTGCACAGCATATAGCTGTGTTCCATGCTACGTCTGGAAAAAATGTTACATTCGCACCATTAAATGTGTGTTGCACATATTAAAATGCTCATTAACATATATGCATTCTTGGTCAAAGAGATGCAAAGGAGATTGTATCTTCCATTAAAACCAACATGAGGCATCATGCAAAATCTTGTTACATGTCAAAAGCTGAATGAGGAAGTACTGGAGAAAAAAAAGTAACTCCATCAGCAGGGTTTAAATGTACTAATTTAAGCAGATTGTTACAATGGTCATCAGCATTACTGTAGTTAAGATGGCTGTACTGGGCACACAGGTTAGTGTAGGACTGGACCAAAACAAATGTTCCAGGAAGACCCCTTATCTTATGTATCTGTCAAAGTAAAACCCAGAAGCCTAAAAGCAACTGAGTATGATAAAAATGTGTCCAAAAAAATATGTTCTGAAACAGTGTGTCCTGACAATGTGCGCTTACAGCCCAGAAGGCCAACCGTATCCTGGGCTGCATCAAAACAAGCTTGGCCAGCAGGTCGAGGGAGGTGATTCTGCCCCTCTGCTCTGCTGAGACCCCACCTGGAGTGCTGCATCCAGCTCTGGAGCCCCCAGCACAGGAAGGACATGGACCTGTTGGAGCGGGTCCAGAGGAGGGCCATGAAGACGATCAGGGGGCTGGAGCACCTCTCCTATGAAGACAGGCTGAGAGAGTTGGGGTTGTTCAGCCTGGAGAAGAGAAGGCTGCGGGGAGACCTTATTGCGGCCTTCCAGTACTTAAAGGGGGACTATAGGAAGGATGGGGACGATCTCTTTAGCAAGCCCTGTTGCGGCAGGGCAAGGGGTAACAGTTTTAAACTAAAGGAGGGTAGGTTTAGACTGGATATAAGGAAGAAATGTCTTACAATGAGGGTGGTGAAACAGTGGAACAGGTTGCCCAGAGAAACATTCAGGTTTGGACTGGACGGGGCTCTGAGCAACCTGGTGTAGTTAAAGATGTCCCTGCTCACTGCAGGGGGGGTTGGACTAGATGACCTTTAAAGGTCCCTTTCAACCCAAACTATTCTATGATTCTATCATTCTATGAGTGTATGATTCATAACAACACGTACAGGAGAAATGGTAGTTTCTGCAGTATAGACTACAGATTGTAATGTGTATTTTCTACATTATACTTTTGATTAGAAAATTGAGAATACTTCATAAAATGAGTCAGTAACCCTGCCAGTGTCCTATCTCCCAGCTTTCAGGTGGGGATAACAGGGCTTGGGGAAGCCATGAATGACAGTGAAGGGGGTGATCTCCTGCTCCAGCCAAGCATCCTTAGTGAAAAAGACAAACTGCTCCTCACCATGGGTTTGACACGTGACTACATTGACAGGCACCAACTCAGTGACAGCCCTCACTTCCATATCCTGGGGCAGCCGCCTTTAAAATTCTTAACACATTTGGCTTGCCCCCTGGGAAATCAGGAGCTGTGATACAGTTTTAAATTGCTTGCTGCCACTTCTGAACTATCATGCCGTGCTGATACTTTCTGCTTGGATTAAGGTGAGTTGGATGTAAAAACAAAGGGAAAACTATCACGGTAGTAGCTGAGCTAGGTTAATAGTAAGGACAGAGAGTGGTAAGTCATCAGGTGTCTGTTATAATATATGCTGACCTACTGAATGGCTGCATGAACTCCAGCAGTCAATTGACCTTCTTGTGACCTGGCCTTTGGAACGACTAAACTGGGCAAAAATCAGGGCTTTGCTGAAAGCACTTTCTTTCTAAACAGAGTACTCTTGGAGAAATAAATCGCATTGGGCATGACATAGGAGGAAGAGAAAGGTTTACCTGACACTACATGCTAAAACAAGAAGTAAACAGGGTTAAGAATGGAGAGACTGCTGTTCTTATGCTACATTTTAGCCCACAGAAGCTGGAACCACAAAACCATTGTTTATAGGCACAGATACAAATATTTGCATGCAGAATGTACTGCAAATAAATCTGCAATTCCCACTCCTCTTTACCAAGCAGGTTCAAAGAAAACTCTTCTCCTGGAGTCACAAAAGCAAGAATTACATTTATAACTTGTATAAATTCTTTTAGAAGGTTCCATTGTGGAAACTATTATTCCTGATACATACTAGAGGAAAGTCGACAGTGGAATCATGATTTAGGAAAAATTAGTCCTGTGCCTCAAAGAAACCTCACCAGGTGATAATGACAGGATTTTAATTTCAAAACTAATTCAGATGAAAGTTGAACATAGTAACTACTAGAGCAAAACATTTTTTTTTTTGTTAGGAGATCAGAAAAACTTGCACACAGGATTTTTTTAGAGAACTTACTGAGGAGTTCTATGGAACAACAATACCGATTCTCAGTAAGACTTTTAGAACATGAAGTAACCTCCAGAAGAGCAGATAATGACACTTTTCAAAAAGAATGAACAGAAAAAATCTGAATTACTTAAGTCCTATCAATCTGTTCTTGGCAATGAGCAAAATGATGAATTAAGTGGAATGAAGCTTGATGAAATGAATTAAAGGAGATAGAAAAATTGAAGCAAATCAATACAGGCTTGTGGTCAATCAGCCATGTCAAAGTTAATTTTTTTCAAACGAGATCAAAATTCACTGAGAACTGATGACATTGAAAAAACTCTCACTGAGATACAATTGAATAACACTGAAAATTTTTATTTCTCTAGAGCAAAGTTTTAGTACCCCAAAATATTTTAATAACAAAGTAGCATGATGCATAAAATTAACACAGCAGCCATTTTACATGGGTTTCAACATATTGAAAACACAATTTTAAGAAGAGTATCATTGTTTAGTATTTCTTTTCATCATGCACCATGGGACATGACACCTTTGGTACTTTTATCAGTGGTCTGGAGTAAATGAAATAATATCTGATAAAAGTTTGAAAATGACATGAGAATTACGTAGCTAAAGTGTAATGAGAATTCCAAGTCACTAAGGCATAAGAGTCTGGATCATTGTGTAGGCTGGCCACAAGTTAACAATGTAGCTGTATTAGTATAAGGTCATATATCAAGAGTACAAGCCATAGCTATACAAAGGAGAATGTTATCTCTTGCACTGCAATCAGAGAACTGTCAGATGACCTCAATGGATAAGACATTAAATGCAAACTCTTAAAATAATGCTGTACCTAAAAAGGTGATGCTTGCAGATATAGAGAGAAGACCATAAAGGGAAAGAAGAAAGGCTGCTACCTCTCTATCTGATGCTGATATGTCTGTTCCTGGAATACTATTTTAATTTCTAGCATACACAGATGAGGAAAGCAACCTAAAGATTGCAAAGGGACTAGATAAAAGCTTTGAAATTAATAAATGATGGGAAAACTTCAGAGAAAAAATTAAAGAAGATTCATCTGTTTCATTTACCAATGAAAACATTAAGAAATTACTTGGTTACCACCACGTAAAAGAAATATCCTCAGAGACTGAAAATATGATACAAAAAAGAACTTCAGTCCCTGTACAGCAGACAGAAGTATAACAGGTCCAGATGGCTGGGATGTCGAGCTGTAGCTTCACAAATTCAGATAAGAAATGAGATGAAACTTTTACAGAAATGGTAGTTAAATACTGACAACTTTTATCAAAAGTACTGATTAATTCTTTGTCACTGCCTATGTTTAAGTGAAGATTTTTCTAAATTCCTATATTCTGAGAGCAAATAATTCAGAGAAGTCTTATGTTATGCAAAAGCCATGCTGGCCAGACATAATCAGCCTTCCTTAAGGGACTGTAACTCAGGAATCTATGAATACTTGTAAATTAACCATGAAAAACTAGATGTGCACAACCACCATTTCCCGGAGCCAAGGAGCTCAAAATATCTTGCTCATTTCTGGATGGAATTCCACACTATTTCTGAGAAGATAAGATAACATTTTCTTCACCCTTAACCCACCACTTTTTTGATGAAAAAAACTGCACAGAGGTAAATGACTCAAAAGATTTTGAAATTAGAAATTTATTATACAAGTTAAAGCATCCAGATGCCCTGATTTCCAGACCTATGTATGAACAATAAGGTTAGTTGTCCTCTGATCTATGAATTTGCCCATGCCTAAGAGCCCTGTATCTCTGTCATTTTTTTGCAAAAAAGTCCGAAATATTGTTACAAAAGACAAAACAAGACCCAAGAGAGGGACAAGTAGATGCTAAGGTGAGATGGAATACACAGGGTTGGCCTTGGTTTTAATATGTAACATGATCATATTTTGGTTAAAATACAAATAACTCAACAATTTGGTGGCTCTTGGAAATTATTAGACTTATTTTTGCAGGTGATAAATCACTTTACTATTTATTCAGTGTGTGATTTGAAAGGCTTTTTCCCAAATAAATTCAGCATAAGGTCTGCTGTTGTGTGTTAGTGCAAAACCTACAGGGCCAAGTGCAGAAGTGGCAGACTGCAAGGGTCAAAAATCTGATGGTGGCTCAGCCAGGGTTATTTACGAGAAGACTGATAGAGTTGAATGAATTCACAGATCTAAAATTTACTCACATAGCAAACACCTGAATTTGAACAAGGATTAGAGAAAAGTACAGACCAGCAATAATGAAAGGTCAGTGAACAATGAAGTGTTGTTGTAATAGTTCTGTTATAGCACACCATGGGGAAAAAGATGTGTTAACAAATCTGAGAATATCTGGTTGCTTTTCTAGCCTACTAACACATGGCTACTTTAATTTTATAATTTGGGAATCATGGTTTGCATCTGCTGGAAAACTGAAATCCCCCCCATCTTCAGAACATCTGATTTATCCTTTGAAAAAAATATGACTTTAGGTTATCAAGACCATTCACAAGGGAAACAAACAACAACAACAACAACAATAAAAGAAAACAAACAAACACGAACACAGGGGAATTATTTCCTTTCCCCCATGCAAAATAATAACAATGGATTCAAGAGTAATTTTTTAGAAACTTACTACCAAATGAAAAAGAAGGAATTTCTGTAGAAAACGCATATGCTTTGTTGCCTCATGTCTGTTAGTATTGCAGGAAAATGACACCAACTGGGGATTGAACAGTTTGGTCACGTGCAGCCCCACTTGTACTTTTATGTTCAGGGAGTATGCGTATGCAGAAATAAGTACCACAGCTCCCGTCTTACCTCGCAGCCTCTTCAGTCTCTGCTCCCTCCTCCTCCTCCTCACGATCAGCAGCATCACAAAAAGCAGCAAGACCCCAACCAAGATACAGGAAATGGTCACCAGCATCTTTAGCCCTTCGTTGGTTGCCAGCCCTTCCTCACTTTGCACAACTGACTTAATGAGTGGAGGGATTGTACCTGGAAACAGTGTCATGATATTAGATGCCTATTAATGAAGACAAAAGATTGAGTTCTCAGGAATATGGCATGTTATATACTTCAGGTGCATGCAGAACATTAAGAAGGATTTGCCATGTTCAGGGTGGATGCTATGTTTGCATGTGTAATGGCCATGCACATGTAACCAGTCACACTGATAACAAGGTACTGACTGCAGAGACTCATAGATTACCAGAAATCAAGAAGAGGTGCATTCACTGATGAAAGAAAACCATGCCCAATATACAGTCAAATACTACGATTATTTTTAAGTCGTATTAAATCATTACAAAGCTGTAAGAGATTGCAGAATTACTACCTATGTATGTTACTCCTTACTATGGGAAAATAGCAGTGCTGCAACATATTCATACTTTCTGCCAGGCTTTTCTTTGTAAGGAACGTATTTGATAAAGTTCATTTTGTGCTATATACATCAGATGAATCCTTTGCACAGAAACATTCTTATATCATGTCTTAGGGGTGCAGCAGTGATATTGATCTGAAATTCAGATAGCCACCCTGATGCTAATTTGCTAAAGAGTGTCTGACATTATACTCATCAGTAAAACAGGAGGGTAACACTGGATAGAAACAATCAAATTTTGAGAGTGAAATGAGGGAAATGAATCTACAAACTACTGGCATCAGCAGGCAGCTCACTTTTTCATTTTGGGACATATTTGCATTTTGAATATACCTGGCTTCCTGGTGATATATAATACTTGAACTTTTCAATTCTTTTTTTCTTTACTTTGAAAGAACGTGAGAAGAATGCAGCACTTTCTTTGGAAGGCTGTTTAGTCATGGAAAGCTTCTCACTCATTTCCTGATTACTATTAAACTGCTGAATGCAACCACAAATGAGGCTATAAAATGCAGATTTGTTTGAAATGGGTAGAAACATGCAAGTATTGTGAACTGTGATGGCTTTCGATGGAAGCTATTCAATTTTAACCAGCTACTGAAACATGAAAGTGGCTACTTACTTGCTAAAAGGTTAGGAGGGTGAGATAGAAAAACAGGCACATCCCTTTTTACATTTTAATTGCCGCATTGTGTGATATAGTTATATCTCATTATGTACCATACAGTATCAGGAAAAAAAAACTGTGATGTGGTGCAGTACAATGTAACTGCCATAACGACGGCGAAAATGTAGAATTCTAAGCCATGTTTTTTCAGAAGAGCCATTTGAATTGCATATAATAAGAAAAGTAGTTCCCCAAACGGATGGAGATAAACCAAAAAGTTATAACCATCCAAACCTATATCAGGTACCTTGGA
>VZTV01117101.1:0-10992 GCA_013400875.1 Anhinga rufa
CCCTCACCACCTACACTAGCTTCTTTGGGAAGATACACACATAATGTTGTACTTTCTGATGCTTGTCTTCATTGCTGGCGTTGTTTCCAATAGTAATTTTTCCTTTCTAGGGGTTATCTCCACTTTTGTCAGTTATGTTGCTAAAATGGCCACTAGAAGGTTTGAACCATCCCTTGGAGCTGTAAGTATCTCAGTATATGAGAGACCTTATAATGATCTCTGAAGCCATTTTCAAAGCCTGCTGTATTCTTTAACCTGTGTAAAAGCCAGGAATATATTTAGGATAGTGGAAACTAGGAAAGTTTACCAAAACCAAGTAATCAGGCAGTGATTCCTGTGTGAGAACTTGCCTGTTCTTCAAATATGTTAACTCTTGTAGCAGCAGCCCAGAACTAATGCCACTTAATGCAAATTCTTGCAAATGAGTACTTAACAGCAGGACCTCTTGTCACTGAGCAGACAGTTCAGTTCTGTAACATACTTCATAAATGTTATTGCATAATTGTGTACCACAGTCTTCTCTAATTGAAAATGGAATACTTTAGAAAGAGAATGTAATCAGACAAACAAAAATCGGCGTGTGATACTAGTGGAAGTTGTAGGGCATGCATGCTATGCAGAAAGGGCAGCACTCCTGCCACAAGTCTCACAGGATGAAAGATAGGAGGCAGGCTGAGGAGGTGGTGTGCTTATCTGCGCTTTACAAGTGTTTTTAGTAGTGGAACGTTTTAAAACACTTAACTTGCTATAAGTTTGAGGCTATAACTTAGCCTTTTGCAAAGTTCTAATGGCTTCTTAATTTACTAAATAATTTTGATAAGTCATAAGTCAGATTGTTACTTCTCAGTTGAAATGAAAAAAAAAAGTCTGTAGAGCAGTCCCTCGGTTAGAACATTTGGTAGTGCTGTCTATGTATTGACCCTTTATCTTGTGAATAAACTATATCTGGAGCAAGTTACTTTCCATTAGTCTTATTGACCTGAACTTACTGAAATTGCCACACATTGCATTAGTTTACTGTATTCACAGCCTTTCCATTGACATATTTCATGGGTACAAAAAGCCCATGGTCAATTTAGCACGGACCAGGGAATTGCTTGTTTCATTGACAAAAGATTTCTTGTCCCTGTCCATCTGTTATTTTCCTTGCTTTGGTACAAGCTTCAGAATGATTCCCTTCATCTGAGATGTCTGTGTTTGATTAATATATGTTAGATTTCTAAGGTTTACTGTGAGAAAAAGCACATTAACATAAATTATCTTAAAAATCGGGGAGGGGGTACTTCTCAATTATATAAGAGCATCTGATGGGTATTTTTTCCCAGTATTTATAATTTCAGATATTGAAATTAAATAATGGTGTCTTGTTTTATTTTTATTCTGAACTTCACTGTCATGCTTTGTACTTTGAGGTTTACTACAGGGTTGTATTTGAAAATAAAAGCCAAAAGGAAAACAGGTTTATATGCAGAAAAATATGTTTTCCCTTACGTAACTACTCAGCTTACTTTCATGTATTTTAATGTATTTACAGTCAGGAGCTATAATGACGGTCCTTGCAGCCGTATGTACAAAGATGCCAGAAGCAAAACTAGCCATCATATTTCTTCCAATGTTCACATTTACAGCAGGAAACGTAAGTGTCTTTGAACTTCAAGGAAATCCTACTTTTAAAACATTTTCCCCATAACTCTCCAGTATCTGAGTATGTGTCCTTTTCATTTGTTTCTAAGCTGTTAAACTTATTTTGAAAGACAATACAGGTCATGGAAGTCCTGGAGACCGATTCCAAATCGTTGCAGCCTAGCGCAGTCGCTACACAAGCACGTAGTGAATTTAGAATTATCTTAAATTCCATCCTCTGTGGGCCTGTTTTGGATATGAATCTAAGAGGTGAAAGAAACTGGGAGGGACTCAGGCTAGCCTGTCTGAGGAAACGTGCATGCACATAATCTTCTTTCTGATGGGTGATATTTTTTTTATAGCAGCACTCGTTACAGGCTAATCTAACACTGATACACTCTTTAAGAGGAAAAAACTTAATCAAGATGGGAAAAATAATTTCACTTCTCAAGTGAAATAACATTCCAGCTGTGGAGGAATACCTGCCTCCTTATTTGGGTACCACCACCTGACATTTTTAAGAACACTGTTGGCATTAGAAATGTACTGCTGAGGCTTTTCTTCACATATAGTACCAGGACTCCTTTTTTTGTTTCACTAAGTTCTTTTAAGCACACCCGCTATACCATTTAAGAAAAGCTTCTCATGTGTATGTTGAATTACTTTTAAGTTAATCATCTTTGGTCCACTACTTAAAATTGTTTTACTTAAAGTGGTTAAGCTTTGTCATTTCAAGATCATGATATTTAATATTTTTGTAAGTGAAGCTTACAGATTTGAACGAGTGTTCTTAGATGTAGCCTTCGTGTTTTTCTTGCACTTCTGCTTGAGTGGACCTGGTTTTTTGCATGCTAGCCTTTAATTGCATCTTTCCTAAAAAAGATGGCCAGGGTAGAAATATTGGCAGAGCCACAGAGAACATTACCATAAGGAAGTACTCACTGCAACAGTAAAACAAGAGCAACATTGGCTATTGCAGTATACACGTTGGAATAATTTTAGCCCTACTATGTAATTGTATTTCTAAACTTTACATACTCCTTTAGCCTACCTTACATATCCTGTAATCAGCTTTTAAAATAAACAAGCCAGTGTAACAATACAGCTGCTATTCTAACGCAATTGCTTAAGGAAAGAAATCCTACTTAAAGTAGCATTTCATCCTAACATTAAATCTGTTGGTCTTTTTGGAATGAGGCATTTAGAAGATTTTTGCATAATTATAGTTGTGGTGGTTTGTGTCTCTTGAGGATGGTATACCGTCGCTTATGGTATTTCTGGCCATGGAGTAACAACTCGCTATCATCCTGATTCTCTACCTTCCAACAGATGTGTCAGTTAAGAGAGTGTGATCATCAATGTGTATCAGATAAAATGACAGGGATGCTGCCCAGCATGTTCCATCCACTGGAGGGTCGCCTTTGGGAGGACAGATGCACACGAATCCAAGATGTCAGAATTAGTGAAAGAGAATGTTGCAGTTATGTATTTTGTGGTGTCTGTTATAGCACATACTCTTTCAAGTAACTTCCTTTTTTTTCCCTGACCTGAGTTTGGAATATATGTGTAGCTTTAGAAATGAAGACTGGGGGAGAGACTGGATGTTTGAAAAGGACACATTCCTACCCCACACTACTCTATAGCTGCTCATGTCTGTATTTTCACAGTATATCTAAGAACTGAGCCTGTTGTTTTAAAACAATTTTTTTTGCAGTGTTTGCTTTGATATAAAGTTTGTGGGATGTTTTTTGATCCCAAATTTTTGCTCTGTGCCAGAGTATGAAACTTTGTTATCAGTAGCCATTATATCCTCTGACTGATACAGTCCATTCCATGTTCTGTTCTATTCCAGGCTTTAAAAGCCATAATTGCATTTGACACTGCAGGGCTTGCTCTAGGCTGGAGACTTTTTGACCATGCTGCACATCTTGGGGGAGCTCTCTTTGGAATGTAAGTCTGTATTTATGAACTTCTGTTTGTTTAGTATTTAAATTCATCCTATATTTTCTCCTCTTTACTTCTTCTTATCTCTGAAGTGTAGGGGTTTTTTGGAAAGTTGTCTTAAGTACTATTGAAAGCAATTCGCTGTTATCCTTGTAGTGCTATAAAATTATGTGCAAAATACTGTTAATAGATGCTTAGAACTGAAAGAAATTGAGCTGGACTGCCTGAGAATCATAGATTAGATGTCAGATTGTCCTGTCACTAACCTGGGCTGGCCACCTCTGTCCTACTCTCCCCAGCACATAAGCCAGAAAAGATTCTCACAAAACACAGCATAGACAAATTAAAATAACTTTAGAATTAAACAGCTAAGAACTTCTTTGTCTCAGTGTTTTTCCTCTAATTGCCAATTTAGAGATCTACAGAGTTGGTATAAGCTGAGGCCAAATTCCTTTGAGCAGCCTCTACTGCTGTTTCTCAGTGTCGCTGTGTTGTCTTTGTGTGGAGCCTTCCTAATTGGAAAGAACTACTAGAAAGCAGTTTGTAGGAAACAGTTCTGCATTGTTCCACATTTGAACTACATTACCTAATGGGTTTTTTCCCCTTCTACCCGATTGCAATGTTGTCTTAATTTGCACGCTTATTGCTAACAGCATTTTTAAACATTTTATGTAAGCATTTTAAAAGCCTACCTGAGATTTAACTGGGCCAGACAAAGGACAGGAGAAGCACACTTTTATTTTGGTCTGTGTTTGCCGTTTCTTGGCTTTGGTGTCAGTTAAGTTCTGTGCTGCACAGTCTCCCTTTTCTCCCATTCTCTGGCATCACAAATACATTTGAAGTAGTCTTGCTGATTTGTAACTACTTTCTGCCATGATGTATCTATATCAGCTTGTTCATTATAACGCAGATTCACATATTATTAAAACAGGATAGCAGTTGCAGTAGAAATTGTCTTGAGTTGACAAGTATTTTGCCTTCCTCACTTACCTATGTTCTACCTGTATGTTACACTCTGCGACCATTTTGGCCACTTCATCCTAAAACAGGGCCTCTATTTAGGACATACGTTGAATGGACAAAGTATTTTCTATACATTGCCTCACAGACAGTTATCTGCTTCGGAAAGTGGCTATATGATTTAAAGGAATGGCCAGCTTACCTAGCCCTGGCTGATGGCTCATATAAAAGTGCTTTTGTTATTCAGGACTCAAGTGTGAAGTTATGCTTGTGGGAGAACCTTCAACCTATTTCCAGGCGGTTGCTTCCCCTCCTGCCTCTCCTCTCCACCATAACCTCCCTTGCTTAATCACTTAAGTTGGTATTCATATATCAGCATATGTAGTTCTCCCTGAATATAAATTAAGCTAGAACACTTTGATAGATTAAATCTCCATTTAGATGTTTATAGAAGAAAATTCACTTTGAATGGACTGTGGCTGTTCATTATGGGACAGTTGTATTTACACATGAGAAAAATACTTTCATTTGGTGTTGTCAGTAGGGATTAGCACAAGCTACGGTACTGTTAGCAGTCTCTTAAATGGAAATAAGGTTTTTACATCTTTAAGTATAAATCGTGAACGCATGAAAACCATTCCTTCTCGGGACAAGCAAGAACACAAAGGAGTTAACTATTAGGAGTCAAGAGAACAAGTGGCTTACCTGCCACCGCCGCTTTCCAAGGATGTTGTTCTTTCCACCTCAGTTTATCTTGTCTCCTATACTAAGGATCTGAGTTACTTGATTTTAGTGGTCAGCCTGTTTTCTCAGATACAGAGAAAAGCTGCAGTTAGTGTTAACTAGTGTTTTCTTCCCCAGGTGGTATGTGACTTACGGCCATGAGCTCATATGGAAGAACAGAGAACCGCTGGTGAAAGCTTGGCATGAAATGAGGACAAAGAACACAGGAAAAGGAGGAGGTGGAAGATCTAACTGATTCTAATCCTAGAGATTCCTTGTGCCCAAGTGGTATATTACTTGAAGACATGGGATTCAATTGGTTTTGAAGGTTTTTGCTATTCCACATTAAGCCTCTAAGGAGCTGAAGTTTCTAATGTAAACTACAAGTACAAAAATGCCTATCAATAGAACTCTGAGAAAGGTGGAACAATAAAGGTTTTTATCCTATTGCGCTCTGAGGTAACGGTCTGCATTACATTTTTTAAATGAGGAATCAAAAAAAGCTTTCCAATGAAGTGACCAAAAACTGTCCAAAAAACTTCAGAATGGGTACAACTGGTTAATACTTAGGAAAACAAACATTTTTAAAACTGAGGAAGTTAACGAATCATGCATCCCCGTAACGTCCACCAAACAACACTAGGTGCTTTCCTAGGAGGCATGCTTTAGACAGGTTGGACTCAACATAAGGCTCGTGTGGTGAATTTCAGTCGTCTTTATTGTTGAAAAGGTTGGATGAGATAAGCCAATGGTCTCTCTCGGTCTTACACTGGAAATACAGGGAGCAACACTGGATTGTTTGCCAAAGCTTACATACTGGTTAATGGGCCACCTTTATTTGTCAGCTGTGGCTTATTCAACCTATGTTTTTCATTTCTGTCTGCTTGTAGGATGCTGTCACATCTCATTAGAATTTACGACAGCAATATCTCCTTTCATAATTACATGCAGTGAAAGAATGACATATATGGTGGTTTTGGATATTTTACCATGAGTTACACTGCTTTCTGTATTCTTTCACTACATGAGTGGTTTGGGGGGTTGGGTTGGGGTTTTTTTGTTTGGTGTTTGGTTGGTTGGGTTTGGTTTGGTTTGTTTGTTAAGTTGTGCTGTATTGCTAGTTTCCTTTAAGGTTTTTTCTAAGAATTTTAAAACAGTAACATTTGGTTCAGAATGTGCCAGTTCTAGAAAAATGAGCAGCTTCAGCAAAAATAGATGAGGTGCTTGAGATCAGCAACACTGTAACTGGTAGTAACTATTAAAGTAAACCTGAGGGTAGAACCATGACTAATGTTCCTATACAAATGAAAACAAAAATTGGATTTGGGGCATGCTGCTGCTACTCTGTGCCTGTCCTGCATGGATGACTACCCTTGCAAAGGGCCGAGGAGTCTGCCCAGATACAAACTGGTAGGTTGAAACCCTTAACTCTTCCCTGTAGGCCGAATTAGTCGTTCAAGTGGACTGACTTGCCAAAGAAGACGTTGCATCTGTAAGAAGCGACTTGCGCCTTTTTACTTTACAACAGTGCCTTGCAGAAAAGACATTTCCTGTAGGGATAAACAATACATAATGCTAAATGGCAGCAGCTGTAATAAATGGAGTACAAAATTGCTGTAAAATCCCTTACTGCCGCGGGTCAGTGCTCAAGTCTAAATTTTGCTCTCCCTTGGAGGATGAAACACTTGAGGATTTGTTCTTTTAAGTGCCTGTCAACTTAGACGCTTAAAAAATGAAAGAGTTAGAGTATCTAATATTCCTTTGCTCTGCTCTAGAATCTTTCTGTTTCTAATCTGTCACTTCTTTCCTGCTTCTGTCTCTGATACTCAGGACAAGCCTGCCAGTTGTTAGGCCTTCAGCCACAGTGCAGCCCTGCCTGCAGCAGAGGGCAGCCGAGCTGCAGCCCAAGGCCCTGCTGCCAGCAGCAGCCGCCTCCCGCGGAGGCAGGGAGAAGCCAGCAGCATCAGAAGATGGCCACTGAATGATCTTGTCATAAGGGAGTATTTCATGCCAAAGAAGCTCAAAAGCCGTAGCTCGCAATATTTTTGCATGTTGCTTTCCTACCTGTTTAACACTTGCCTGTTGTCTTTGTCCACTTCCTTTTATATTTTTCCCCCTTCTCTGCATTACCTTTTGTCTACTCAACAACTTATCTAGTCTCTTCAGCGCTTCCGTATTTGCTGAGGGTTTTTTAGAGATCCTGGCTGAAAGCAGCAGGGAGTAATATTGCAATGCATAAACCCTGAAGGACGTTATATTTTACAGTTCTAGAAGAACAAGCCACGGTTACAATTAAGTTCTACAACATGGTAGCCGGTGCCTACCTCAAGGTTTGAAAGTCGTGCCCCTGTATCGCTTGCAGAGACTAGAGTCCCACACTCATCGTCTGTCAGACCTGCTGCGGCAGCGTGGTATTGCTGCGCCGTTTCCCCTTGCCGCGAGGGCAGAGGTGAGCCCAGAGACACGTTCAGGCTGACCCTTCAGTGGCAATACCTGCGCTTCTGCTGGATTCTCGGAGTTGGAGAGGCTCAAAGCTCCTGAAAAACCAGCCTGGGACTGCTAGAGAAGTTTGGAAGTCACCATCGGCCCAGTCAGGCTGCGTGGCTGCGGTTTGAGGGCCTCATGCCTAAGCTTCACCCTAACTTCAGGCCTAACAGCATTCACCCTTCTAAAGGCTGTTGGATACCTGAATCTCCCACGTTTGTAGAAACCCTAGAGATATTTAATGGAGGTAAGGTTGTACAACAACATTCACATGGCCAAGCGGTAGGTTTCATGTCGCTTTGCACCTGAGCCTGCATGCAGCGTTTTCTGCCAAAGGTAAAAGTACCTTCTCTGGTCCAAAACCACTTTCGAACTGCAGTAGGAAAGTCAGTGCTCCCGTCAGTCTGTCCTGGTTTCAGCTGGGATAGAGTTAATTTTCTTCGCAGTAGCCAGTGAGGGGCTGTGTTTTGGATTTGTGCTGAAGCAGCGGTGATAATGCGGAGATGTTTTGGTTGTTGCTCAGCAGCGCTTACACCAGTCAAGGGCTGTTTCAGCTCCCCGTGCTGTGCCGGGGGCACGGGAAGCTGGGAGGGGACACGGCCGGGACAGCTGACCCCAACTGACCCCAGGGATGTCCCACACCGTATGGCGTAATGCTCGGTGTATAGAGCTGGGGGAAGAAGAAGGAAGTGGGGGACATTGGGAGTGATGGCGTTTGTCTTCCCCAGTCACCGTTACACGTGATGGAGCCCTGCTTTCCTGGGGATGGCTGAACACCCGCCTGCCCATGGGGAGCAGTGAATGAATGCCTTGTTTTGCTTTGCTTGTGCGCGGCTCTTTCTTTCCCTATTAAACTGTCTTTATCTCAACCCCTGAGTTTCCTCACTTTTACTCTTCCGATTCTCTCCCCCATCCCACCAGGGGGGAGTGAGCGAGCGGCTGCGTGGTGCTTAGTTGTTGATCCGGGCTAAACCACGACAAGTCAGACAAGGAATGGCCTGGAGTTGTGACAGCTCACTAGAGTAAGTCAGGTAACCTTCTGGCAAGCAAACGCCCTTCTGGCAAATCCTGGCATCAGTATACGCCGGCGTCTCAGTATTTAGTCATACCTTTGAACGGCAAAGAAAATGGAAGAGTAAAAATACAAAGCCAAAAAAACCCCACCAAACCCAGAACAAACAACAACAAAGGGAACCAACCACCTAAACCAAAACTAACCCCATGGAAAGTCTTTTTTTTCCCCTTTTCAAAGAGCTTATTATTGTGAATAACAACACAATGTGGTGATTATGCGGACACTTGGCAGAGACAGCAGCTAGTGTTTGTGTAGGAAAATAGCGATGGTTAATCATGTAGAAACACAATCCTTCGTCCCTTGTCCATGGCTTTAAGGAAGTCTGCTGTGGCCTTGCCGTGTTTAAGGAATATTTTGCTTCAGTGCAGTGATCTGCTCTACTGAAATTTCATTTTAGCATCGGAACAAACTGTTGGAGCTTTCAGCCCCCACTCCTGGCTGCAACAGCTGCTTTCCTCTGTGATTGGGTGGCTTTGCCTTTGTCTTGCTGGTGCAGCATCCCCCACCCACCCCCTTTAATCGCGATAAATCTCTTCTAAATGCAGACAACTTTTTAATCTCATCCAGCTTCCTCTGGCTTCCCTGTCTGAGCTAGCCTTTGTGCCAATTTCATCCTCCAAGCTGTATGAACAGCTGCTGAAAGCACTCCCTGGTGCTGTAGGTGGGCTCCGAGACGCGCCGTGCCAGAGCTGAACTCGGTGCTAGGAAGCGGCAGGCACGGGGAGAGCGGAGACATCCGATTTATTCTCCAACCTGTTTTGCTAAGTCAGGCCTTGGAACAGGGATCAGAGCATCGTTTGTACTGTGCCAGTGATAACAGATGATAAAGCGGATGTTCTGTTTTCTCCCATGACTGTAAAAGCCGTTTCTCTTCACCAGGGTAAAGCGTTGTATATGTTACCCAAATATGATTTATTTTTAAAAATTACCGCATAGAGCAGAGCAGTTCTAGAAAAAAAAAAACCCAAAAGAGCAGCAGAAAATGAAGAAATGTCTCCCTACATATTCCTGAAAGTACAATTATGTTTGTGGGGTTTTCAGGCAGCGAATGAAACGCAGCATCCAATATCCCTTATATTATTGTGTCGAGACTTTTGTGTGGGACCAAACCGTTGTTACCTGAAATTTCTGAGGCTCCTTGCCCTGACGCGTCGGGGGGTGAGGGGGTGCGTGAAGTCACACTGCTAGCACCGCCCGTCAGGCGTTCAGGACAGCAGGATCAGCTGCAAAGGAACTTCTCCCTATCCCTCCGTCACTCAGTTTCACAGAGGCCGGACACTCAAGGAGAGCTTCTGCCCCAGGCCACATCCACATTTCTCGCCCTCCTTCTCACCAGAAGAAGGTGCAAATCCGGACTGAGGTCGAGGCGCTCACACGCTACAGATCCACACCGCTCTGCTGGAATAAAGCAGTAAATCTTAGCTTTTCAAGTTCCACTGCATAATGAATTTCTTATTAGATCTTATCAGATAACCACCTGTAACTAGATTACTGCGTTCTAGAATGAGGTATCTATCTAGTCAGCCTTTAAAGAGACGATTTGCTAATAGGCGGCATCTCAGTCTATCTGCACTCTTCACCCTTACAGCCTTACCTTCCACGGTTTGATGGCCCGCTGGGAGATTCAGCTTCTTCCCTAACAGCCCACTGGAGGGGGAGTTGTGGGGGCGCGCTGTGGCCCGTAGCCCCAACGCCTTACATAGGATGTCAGCTGCCAGAGGCCAGCCTCGTCCCCGGCGCGGTTCTGTCAGCCTCAGTGGCTGGCGCCAGGACTGCTTGGCTTTGAACGCGGCCGTGCGAAGGCAAGCTGCGGTTCCCAGCCGCTGGCAAACAGTGAACGATGTGTGGATCATCTATTACGTACGTAACGGACGCTTGGGTTTTTGTCAGTAGGTAGGGTTTTGTCATGGTTTTAGCTGGGATAGAGTTAAGAAAATGAACTCTCTCCCAGGTAAAACCATGGCATGTTTAAAAGCGGAGGGGTTAGGCTGTCAGTGTAAATGGCGGGGGTGTTAGCTGAAGCAGGTTTTGCCCGCGGCCATCGGAAGCGGGCACTGCGGAGCTGCCGCTGCCCACCGCCGCCGCTTACCTTACAGGTCCCGGGCTCACACACAAAGCCTCTCTCCGACCGCAAACGGTTGCGGCCGGCTTGCAGTTACAGCTGAGCCGGGGCCGGGGCCGGG
>VZTV01117107.1:5796-16132 GCA_013400875.1 Anhinga rufa
GACTTTCTGCTCAGGCCTTTATTTGTTGTGGTCCTGTTTGTTTAGAAAAAGTGGGCAAAGCCTGTTTTCCCAGAAAAGCAACAAGTAGGCAATGGGAGACAGTCCCTCTGTGCTGCAGCTCAAGCACCCTTCCTGCCAGAGCCTCAGAGGAAACAAAGTTTTCTTTCTCTCATTTCCTCCCAACCAGACTCCATCCACTTGGACGCCACCCCATCAGGCTACTCCCCTTCCCCAGCACTAGGGACTTCGAAACCTGCCATCTGAGCCTTGTCGCTCACTCCTCAGATCTGCATGCAGGTAGCCTCAGGGCCTGCTGCAACAATGGTTTTCATTGCTGTGTACCCCTGCATTGAGTTGTTCTTCCTTATTTTCCCTGAATGAAAGACTGATGCCCTCCCCAGAACCTCAGTGCCATGGTACAAGATCTGAGCCTTCAGCACAGGGCATCTAATTTGCGGCTATGGGGAACAGCATATGTTGCATGGCCATGCTCAGGAAGCTGGGTGCCTCTGGTACAGGCAGACCTCCTGCACAGCTGGCCCAGCCACTCCATGCTCTCATTAAGTCTGATATTTTGAGGAAGCATTAGCCCTATGCTGCAAGCACATCAGGTCTGATGCATGCTAAGTGATCAGCTGCATTGTGAGGGAGCCGTACAGTCCACATGGGTATATTTGTGTCTTGGAGATGCCAGCTAGCAAGGTGGGTGCCCTACAGCTGTGGTGCTGTTAGTAAGTTATAGCTACAAGTTCCTGACATTGTTGAGGGCTTGAGACAGCTCCTTGTGCAGCTCATGAACTTTGTCACTCCACTGTTTGCAAACTGTTAAGTTAATCAGGCATATGCATTTAAGGCTGCTACCTGTCTCAGCAGTATCCTTCCTCAATCAGCTGGAAAAAACCCACATTAAAAATCGATCTAAAATGCTCAATACAATCCTCAGTAGAGTATTTAAGAACATTTCTTCCTAAAGCTTATTTCAACACTATATTCACTTCAGGTTTTCCAACATATCTGATGCTGAAAGAGTTTGCAACAGGTCTTGCTGTGTGGTTGTTGGTTCAGTTGTCAGTGGTTGTTTTTTTACAGGAATTCTAACAGTCCTAGGAAAACCCCAGCAATAAAAACAACCAAGTCTTCAAACAAAGCCAAAATCAAAACTGAAAAATGAGAGTGAGTGCAGAAGAAGATGTTTCCAGTGTATGCAAGGATAGTCATAGCATTAGAGGTTTAAATGGAAATAAATTAAATTTTTCTAAAAATTAGAGTGATTCAGAAATGATTGTGGCTGACAGTGTTCATTTATGTCCTGTAAATAACATCTCTTTGAAGTCCTGAGTCAGGAACAACTAGAACACTCTGTACCACCATGGGAAAAGGCACTTGGAGCCACATGTCAGAAGAGATACTCTGCCTACTTTGTGTCAGAAAGCACTTGCAGACAGACAGACAGACATGGGGCAGGCCTTATTTACAGAATACAGTTATGAAATAAAAGAGCAAGACGATGGGAGCTTTGATTTGTGCCAGTAAGCGCAGTGCCCTGTCACTTGTAGTAAAGCTGTCAGGACAGACCATGTGAAATCTAATGTTAAGCTGTGCACTGCTTCACCACTTACTGCTGACCTGGCTTCTGCTTGACTGCAACTGAAACTCCCATTTGTGTGCAGAGGAGGAACCAAAGGGACAATAAACTGGGATGGGACAGGAAAGTGTGTCTGCAAGACCTTTAGCGAACTGTCTCCAGTTCTTTACTTTCTCCACAGGATTTCTAACCCTTTGTTCCTGAGCTAGCCTGTGGGAGGGCAGGCTGATCATTGTGCAAAGACTATAGCAATAGCCCCCTGCACCACTGCTGTCTCCATCTTATATTGGTTTGTCCAGTGCTCTCCCTTGGCTGGGCTAGTGTGAGCAGTCTTCTGAAGGATGGGCTGGAGGAGGAACTGCAGATATGTGCTCTACTAAACTCATCTCTTCTGACTTTTATAAGAGTAACCTGGGTGAAGACATCAGGATCTGATGCTCTCCCAATATTTGCAAATATCACAGGCATGCCTTGACCCTCACATCCTGGGAAAAGACATGGCTTTATATGATCTTTAGACTCCAAGCCAAGAAGCAGCTTATTGCAGGGATAGATTCCCACGGACTGAGCAAGAGTCCAACTTCCACTCAATCCCACCACATACTTAATCCCACCACCATCATCATCATGCCAGCCCACCTCTCCCACAGCAGCACCCACCCAGCAGCCCACCGAGCAACAATGTACATCAAATGTACATCATGTAGTGTCTCCATGTCTAGGTGAGGGCAAGACTGCCAGCACTGTGTGGCTTTGCAGCATGCAGTTAGCCCCAAACACCCTCTATAGCATGAGGTTTTAAAATAATAGGGAGACTCAGAAAGCAGCCTAGGGACATTTCCTGGCTTGAGAAGTGGTATCAGGTGAGACACGGTACAGAAACAGATGCTAGCAAGAGCCAGAGGTGTTCAGGAAACTGTCCAAAGATGCTCCATCACGGGGAAGGAGAAGATCTGGGCTCTCAGCTTCAGAGGGGGAAGCAGTGACAGCTAAAATGTCTCTGAAACAAATATTTAAAAAGAAGGCACTGTAGGGTTTGACTGCAGAGTATCCTAGGTAACTGGAGTGGGGAGAGGATCTGGATTAATTCCTGCAAGGCACCACCATCTCTGTCACGGCTGATCTGCCAGGACCAGACATTCCTTGCCACAAGGAGGATAAGTAATAGAGGGAAGCCAGAACAACAGGATTTTGTCTTTTTTCATGTTCTCTATTGGGGAAGATAAAGGGAGGTGTTGTTAGCAGAATATTAATGAGTGGTCTGGTTTGTGTCCCAGCACAGGTAGTCAGGCAAGGTACTTCTTTTAAAAGCAGCAAAGGAGCTGAGGTTGACTGCACAGGGCATCTCTGCCAGCTGTACCCTGGCAAACACAGCCCTCCCCAGGAGCCACCCAAAAAGCTGGTGTTGGGGCACAGCATCTTTGCCCACGGACAAAGATATGATATGATTAAGATTATGATTATGGTCTTATGCAGGAAAACAAAGCAAGATCCCTCTCTTACCTCCAGAACCAAGCTACACCAGTTCATTTTGGTGATTGTCTTCTCACCACTTCAGTGAGGCCACTCCTCACTTTTGGAAAGTGCCCAGCCTGGAGAAAGACATGCTTTGAGCATCATTACTCCCAGACCCAGGCCCTTTCCTCAGGGTCACCAATTGTCCCTTCTCTGTCCCCTGCCAAGCCTCCCCTTTGCAAAAGGCCTCCTTCTCATCAGGGAGAAGAAGCACCCAGACTACCCCACAGGTCGTCACCACAGCACTGAGGAGCAGAGTCTGCACCTCCTGGGGCACCATGCCAATGCTGGGGCTTCCATGCCCAGGGGAAATGCTTTGCCTTTTTGGGGTCCCCCTCCCTTAACCATCCCCTGGCTCTGATATTGGGAGCCAGCCAAGGTGGGAACAGAGGCCCTGATGGAGCAGAAGAAGCTCCCCTGGCGGCTAGTCCTGCCTAGCCTGGCATCCTCTTCCCAGAGTTTCCCCTGCTCCCTGGGATGTTCCCTGGGAAGGGAAGGTGGGAGCAGGGGAGGCACCATGCCACCCCAAGCAAAGTCTGAAATGTCAAAGCCATTCTTCACAGGTGGGAACCTCATCATGTGAACCTAGAGGAAGAATCAGTGATTTCCGGAAAGATGAAACTATTGGAGAAATTGGGATTTGACAGTTATTGGGTATCTTTAAGAGTTGAGGTTGTCATGGCATTTATTTCTGTCCCTTGAGAGAGCTTGGCTGCCAACTGTGTCTGATATACAATGCCTCCCTGGCTCCCCCAGGCTTCAGTATAGGTTTCTGGTGCTGCTGTGAGCTTATGGACCTTTTAATGCAAACCCAGTCTCAGTGCTCAAGTAGGCTGTATTGCACTGGCTGGCTATATGAGAGGGATCTGGTCTTTGAACAAAATTAATTCAGAACATTTACTCCATCATTGACTGTTGACATGATGTCTTATTTCTTCAACAGTCTGTTTGCAAGTAAAACAAGCACTGAAAATTATAGTGTTATATGCTGTTTTAGCAACCAAACACATAACCAAGTATTGAGATCAGTATCACTTGGGGATACATTTAGGTTCTAATTCTCTCTTTAATGACAGATTTTCTTTTTGTCTCTCTGGAAAGTGATTGTAACAGATTATTCTTCAGCCTGGTCCTCAAAGGAAATAAAGCTTCCTTGGCCTCTGTGTTTGTACGTGTCTGTGGGTCTATTCTACTCTGTTAACTTTTGAACTACAGGCAATTTTCAACTCACATTAGAAAACAGTTTCATGAAAATAAGCAGCCAGGTAAAAGACAGAGACTGCAGTAGTGCCTTTAAAGAGGACAGGCTATTGTCAACTCTGCAAAATCCAGCTATATGGAACAGATGGCAACAGGGACTGGGCTTCATTAGCTCTGTTGCTCACATGATTATTTGTTTTCTGTACTAAAGCCTACAGAACAGGGATAAGCTCTTTCTTGTTAGCACCTCTGCAGTAGATCCTGCTAGAGGACATTTCCAGGTAGTCAATAAGTCAATCAGCTGGCCTGTACTGGAATAATATTAAAGAGTGCTGCTGTGAGCCACCATCTGACATTTCAGTTTAGTCCTTGGGCAACACTTGGTCTTTCTGATATTGTCACGTAGCATTTCAGGCAAAAAAAGCAGGCCGATGTTTCCTCTGAGAACAGCTATATAAAACTGACAGATCTTCACTATGTATGGTATAGATGTGAGCTCACTTTGGGTAACATTCATGCTGTTATGTGCAGGTATGTGGAGACAGATGATGTGATAAATTTAGGCCACGTCCAGACTGCCAGGGAGTGACAGAGGTGGATAAGTCTTCTGCTTGCTGCTCCTCTACTGTAAATCTCAGCCTTGCTGACCTCTGTGTCAAATGGGGCTAGAAAATGTGACTACCATTTTGCAACATTTTCTTCCTGTACTTTGTCCTGTGAGGATGGGGCTGCTCGGAGCACTGCGAGAAGCAGCCTGATGGAAGTGTGGGGCAACTGCCCCTGGTGGGAAAGCCCTTTGCTGCAGCCAGGCCAGCCTGCAGAAGAAATCATCCAACCTGCCAAGGGTGTCGGGTGAGACTCATTCACTCAGTTGCTCTGCCCATTTCAGACATGAGAACTCACTGGGAATTCCCTGGTAAACAACTTTACATGGTCTTTACTGCTTAAACATACCTGGCTCAAAATGCCTTGCTGGCTGTTTCAAACCACCTTCTAGCTCTCTGCTGTTTTTTTACCTTTGCCTTATATTTGCAGAGGTTGTAATGTGTTTTAAATATGACAAAGCTAAAGACTGCTCTGTGTGGCATAGGTATAAACACCTCTGTAACCAGTTTCCTCCATTAATAACACAAGGATGGCTCAGGAAACCAGCACTGGCATGCAGGAGCAGTCCTTGCTCTTTCCTTTTCGGTACCCCTGGCTGGCAGCATGGTGCCTCCCATACCCACCAATGGACACCTGTGGGGGCCTCTGTTAGAGGACAAGCCTCTGCTCCTCACAGCTGCATGCCAGCTAGATCACAGTGCTACCCACCATTGGTAGGAGGACTTTTGAAAGTCTGAGTGGTGTCACATCGGCTCAGGTGCGAGGAGAATGAGGGAAAGCTCAGGGTAAAGCCATACCAGGACCGCTTGGCATTGACTAGCTTTTGCTGACTCCTTTCTCTCATATATTTTTACTCTCTGTATCTTCCTTTCCAGCACCAGTCATCTTTCTATTTCTTTCCTTTTGCCAAACTGCCTTGGCCCCATCCCATGGGCCTCCCTTGTCACCCCTATTCCTCTCACTTTCTGACACTGGGAGGTGGCAGGAGGTCAGGACCCTTCCTCCAAAATCCTCCTCCCTTACCACCTGACATCAGTGTTTTCACCATTCCCTCTTCCTGACTCAGGGCCTGTCCCACAGATAAAAATTCCAACCCTGCCTACTTTGCCCCCTCCAGGTCCCTTCTTCATGCTTGCATCTCCCACTGGCAGAGCAGCACAGTCCATGCCTTTGGGTGTGAAAACAAACAGGAGACAACCACACACACCACTGCACAGGCATCCAAAGGCCTGTTGAGGCTAACATTTTAAACACTGAATGTTTTGGAATGCTTCTGTGCTATCACAAGAGCAGATGTTCCCCTGCATGCTGCCTCAGGGTGCCTTCATCTCACCAGGCATCTGCCTTCCTGCCTGGGCACTGGCAGAGAAGACAAGAGTCTTTTGGAGAGGATTTTCCTTAGCATAGAGAAAACGCTCTTTCAGACTATGGCTGTTTTCTCTATACCAATCTGCTTACACTTTTCCACCAGGCCCATGAAAATTACTTATGACATTTCAAGGAACTAGCTTGACCATTGCTATGGATTACTGAGAACTTGATTGTAACACAATTTGTCTTAAAAGGTTTCTACTGTCCTTTTTCCTGTTTTGTTTTTTTTTTTTTTTTTTTTTTTGTCCTCTACAGCTGTGATCTTTTATTTCAGCTCTACCTGTAATTTTTTCTTATGGCCTTATACCAATATGATTTACAAATAGATGTCCTGATACCACTTGTTCTTATATAAATTATCTGCACTTACAAGTCTCTGTTGCCTCAAGTGCCTCCTCTTTCAAAGAGGAGATTTGTTAGCTTTCTCCTTACAGATGCAAATCCAGTCTGAATTTTACTTCTATTCAAGGCTTACTTCCTTCTCCCTTTTTTGCAATCCTGACACTCTCCCCAGTAGAAAAATGCTTCTGGCAGTTGCAGAGCTATGCTGGCATAGTGTCCATTCACGAGCATACAGGCAGCTTTTCAATACTCCCTTGAAGTTAAGTGTTTTATGCTTTTCATGGAAACATGAAACAAATTGGGTATCTCATTAGTCACTTAGAAGCAAATCTAAGTGTTTACCATGTATTGACTAAACAATACATTCCGGCTATTTGTTACTTGGGCAAAAATATTCCTTTCTGCAATGACAGAAAACCAATGAGCTCTTGGTATCTATTTTGCGTAGGCTTATTTTATGCCATAAGGCAAAACAGAACCTTAGAGGTATGCAGAGACCCCTACACTTTCTGCCAGCTGCCAGGTTCAGGGACTGGAGGCCACAGCTGCAGCAGTGACAATCTGATCTGAGGCAGCTACCAGAGCAGTTGAATCATATTTCTGATGGGTTTGGTATCCCACACAGGATTTCCATCTGTCCCAGTAGCTAGCTTGTCTAAAGCTGGCCACAAGCTGCAGATGAAGCAGTGAGTGATATAATCACTGAGAACTTTTTCAGAGCGATTTCAAATGGCTGCACAATGTGTGCAATTGAGTGCAATACTTCAAGCAACACTTCCATGGGATGAGAACTCCAAAATTTTGCTTCAAGCTCAAGCTTTAAAAGAGGCTAAAGGTACTGTCAGAAGTAGGAGAGTACTGAGAATGGAAAAGAGAAGGGTTTCATTTTTTGACATTTTATGTTGGGAATCCCTTGGGGTTTTGAGTCTCTTCAATTAAGATGAGTCCTTGGCTGCCAGTGATAACTGTGTTATAGCATCTTATTAGGAGTCAAGCTTCCTTTTACACTGCAGAGGTTTCTTTACCTCAGAGTATCTTTTTTGGAAATCTCTTCCTTGACTTTTTTTAGGATTACATTTGATTTTTTGTCCCCTCAGCTTTCATTGCATTGATGGCTTATAACTACCCTGTGATTGATAAGATGCATTTGGGTATTTCTTAAGTCTTTTTTCAGTGATGACCTCCTAACAGAAGTTCTAGTCATGACTTCTGAAATGTGCAAACTTGTATTTGGCAGAGGTGAAATTCAACCTATGCCTGGAACTCCAGCTGTCAGATTCACACAATTCTTCCTGTATGATCTGCCAAACCTTCTCTGAACTAATTATGGCCCCAAACACCTATCATCAGTAAACTTAATTGAAAAATATCCCATGGATATGTTAGGTCTGTTGTGAAAATACAAAGCCAGAGAATTTTCAAGATTTCATCCCTACCTTTGAAGCCTTCCCTGGTAAACTCCCAGGATGACAGTATTTCCTTTTTCAATACTAGACTTAATTTCCTCTCTGAAATAATGACAACGACAGCAACAAAAAAGTAAAGAAAGAGAAAAAAAAGAAACTAAAAATAAAGCCATCAGATTGATCACTATAATCCTTGTGTTTATATTTTCTTCTCCAGCTTCAACAATAAATTATGATATGGGGTAGTTTGTCACCTACTCCATCGAAATCCAGATGGATAAGATCCATTGTACAGTTTAGAAATATTTTTTTTTGAAAATCAGATTCTTACTGAAGAGAGCTGTCATGTGGCATGAGCCACCTTTGATAGCTCATATTGCATTTTATCCTGTTTCCCTTTTGCTTCTTCGTCTTTGTTTCAAAAATTCAAGATTTGCCCTGAAGCCTACCACTTCATACTACTGAGGCTGTAATATTTGCCATTGTTTCCCAAGAGATTAATCTGCTTTCCTCTGTTTCTCTCCCTCTCTGTCTCTTGAATTGGTTTATTTTTTGCTGTTCTTTATCATACCACTTCTCATTTCAGAGATTTAGTAGAAAATAGTTAATCTTCTATATTTTTTCCTCTTCTGTTTCAGCACTTTGGGGAGAAAATATTCAGGCCTCCCATATTTGCATTCATAAGTTTTTGTTCCAGATCTGTTGTGGCAATTTTCATAACCTCATTCCCGTTAGCTGTGTGTTCATTTGGATCCCTTAACTTCTCAAAAAAATAAATCCTTTGGAAGTCAGAATCCTTAATTACAACATTTAGTTTTGTTTGTCCTTCAACTTAATTTAACTTGGATGATCTCGGTTCCCAGAATATTTTCTCCAGCCACCAGTAATTAAAATAATCTGAAATAACATTGCCTCTGCCTGATGGCAGGACAGCCACAGGAGCTTTGTACTGAGAGTGGTAGGCAAGCATAGACCAGATCTGCAAATCTGCTTGCAGATGTTGATGTGAAGGGTGAGATTATCCAGAGAGAATGTAAGAAAGGAGAAGAAGAACAAGCCAAGGACAGACCCCCATGAATAAAAAAAGACTCAAAAGACTTGCAGAGAAGTCCCTGGTGAGATCACAGTCTATTACTGTTGTGGAAATAAATTACACCAAAAGCTCTGTACTGAATGTGTGAGAGTAAATTGAGCAATGCTAGATGACTGATGATTCCCTTTGGTAGGACTGAAAAGCTCTGGTTAACAAACAAGGGCAACACACATGTTAAAATACAGGATAAAATTCTGGTGCAACTCTAACTTGTGAATGTGCTTATATAGCACAAGTCATATACCTGTTGTTCCCAGACTAAATCCCAAGATAAACTGTAGTTGTTAATCTGGTGTTACACATCCAGAACAATCTCAGAACTGAGGAGAATGAACTATTGCTTAAGTCTTGTGCTGTTGCTTAACTATGACTTAAAAGAAAAGATAATGTGCCTTGATTGTCTTATTGCACAGGTTTGCATTTGAATACAGCAGCTATGCTCTAAGCATCTGCTCAGTGGATGCGCTTTTGCAGCTTTGCTACTGCAAGTTAATTGTGCCTGAGAACCAAATGCATTAAGATGGAGAATAACTATGTGTGATGCCTGGTGGCCAGATCCTAGAAATGCAATGCTTGGTTGGCTGCTAATGGCTAAGTTATTAGCATTCTGGTATGTTCTTGGTAGCTCAAGCAAAATCACCATGAATCTTGAGGTGTCACAGTGAGGAACACAAGCACTTCAACAGGTGGTAAAAAAAGAGACTGTTACCATTCCATCAGAAAGCCTTTTCTTTTTAGATTAGTGACAAAACTAATCTTTACCTTTACCTTAGCTTTACCTTTTTAGCTTTTTACCTTTCCCTTTTTAGCTTTACCTTAGCTTTACCTTTAGCTGTACCTTGCTGAGAGATAGCCAGCTCAGGATTGGGACAACATGGGGAGATTTTCTTGCTCCATGGTAAGTTAGCTTGTACATTAAGAAGCCTAAAACAGTACAGTTTTCCCCCCCCATTTTGTTTTACGTATTTTAAAAGTGGCCAGTGAGAATCTAAGTCCTGAATTTGTAGTTAGGAATTTAGAGATATGTTCCTTCAGACAGCAAGTTCCCTCACCGTTTTTTAATTGACTTGCCTTAATGCTGCTACATTTAGGTGGATATAGCGGCAAACAGAGGGAAAGGGACTCGAGTGTTGTTTGACATGCTGGGACACTCTGTACAAGTGCTGTCCTTCCCTCTGTACAAATGGAACAGTACAACTTGCATGAGTGCTGAGAGTT
>VZTV01117108.1:0-20721 GCA_013400875.1 Anhinga rufa
ACAAGAAGGAAAAAAGGAGGAAAGCAAAGATAGCAGGAATCTGAAAATGGACAGTGTGTCTGCAGGGAAGGGAAACCCCCCCGGATCCCAGAGGTTTGGGTTGGCTTCTGGCTGTTTATTTCCGTAATTAAAGCATGTAATTCCACAACAACACAGAGAAATAAAAAGCAGCAGCAAAGGGAAAAAAAACCCACCAAAAACCACAGAAAAGCACAACCAAATAGGCTGGTTATCAAAGACTAGAGTAAGGTTCTGGTGGACCTTCAAGGCTGCATGCTCAGGATGGCTTTATCTCAGCAGCAGGTGGTCACCACCTGGTCTCCAGCATGGATGGGACTTGTCATCTCCTGCTCAGGTACCCGAATCCTGCGCAGAGATTTCCTCCACCACCACATGCAGCTGAGGGAGAAGCTTCTGACCACTCTGGGAGATTGTTGAGGACCATGATGTAGAGAATGTCATCCAATGGTTTGCAATGTAACGCTTGGTTTTAAAAGCTTTTGTAAGCCTTTATTTTGAACTTGATAATTATTTAATACTTTACAGCTTTGTGCTCATACCCATGTAGACAAAACCTTCTTGTTGTTTCAGAGTTTCAAATAATTCAAAGAGGTTGGTTGAAGAAAGAAGTACTGCCACCAAGTTGGAGCTGCTAAAAGGCTAGAACTGTAGGATTTGGAGAAAGTCTTTTGCTTCAGGACAGAAACTATCTGAAGAAAAAATGCTTAAAGTAGCAAGAGTGGGGCTTGGAGTTTGTACAAAGAAAGAAAAAATACTTATAAAAAGCAAAATCCAAGTAAAAAGTGTCTGCATAGTCAAAAGTGAGGTTATTAAGGTCAAGGAAAAGCTTTGTTTTGAGAATTATAGAGCTGAGGAGCGTAAAAAAAACCAATTGTGACTCTTTTTCGAACTCTTCCTGAATGCACGACACCGCTTCTGCAGAAGGTCAGTCATCAGGAACTGATCCGGGGTGATAGAGGTATGTCCACGACACGGCTGTACAAATAATTTCAGTAACATTATATATGACCGGTGGGAATGAGGTTGTTCCGGCTTTCTGTCTCTGTGCGTATTTCTATCATGCCCATCACTGCCGCACCTGGTGTATGAGATCTAATCAAGTGCATTGCATTAAAGCAAGGAAATAGGGTGAGCAATAGCCCAGCCAGTGGGGCATACCCAGACAATCAGAACAGCCCAGCCGCCCTCAACTGAGACTTGATAAACTGCAAGAAGTGGTAAAATGTAATTTTTTTTCCTTCCCAGGTAAAGCCTTTGTCCGTGTGTGTGTGTGTGAGTCTGCAGAGCATCGAGCGGGTGGGGAACGGGAGGACAGCCGGAGCCCTTCCACCCGCCCAGGGCAGGAGGTGAGGGAGAAGGGTCGCCATGGACCATCAGCTCTGGACCACTCCCCATCATCTCGTAGGGAGTCTGCTGGCTCTGCCAAAGGACCCGTGCGGTGGAGTTGATGTCTCCTCTCACCCACGCTGTAGTAGACTGGGCAGCGAGGCAGGTAACGAACAAGAGGGACTATGATTTAATTAGAAACGACTTCCAAGCTGCGGTCCTCCTTCTCTGAGAGGAGAAGTGTGGGAGGGCCGGTTCGGTTAGCTTCTGCGGAAACAAATATTTCAAAGGTTATGGAAAAAAGTCTTATAGATGATGGTATGGAAAGTAAGCAAAGAGTAAGGTGGAAAACAACTTGGAGTTGGCTAGCATTGAACGGTCAGAAATAGTTGGAGCACCAGAAACAAGATGACAGGCAGCTGCAGAGGTTTGCGCATCTGCTGATGCTGCCTACCAAGAAAAAAAAAAAAAAAGAAAAAACATTAAAAGAAAGCAAAATACATGATTCTCATTGTCATAAGAAACCAGTCTCAATGTGCTTAACTCAGGCTTCAAGCCCCCCGACCCAGCGTGAGACCAGGAGGAAGGAGCTGCCCACATAATTCGGGAAGTGTGTGCAGACGCAGGACAGGGCCGTGGGAAGTGGGCAAGTATGGGACCTGCGTCTGTTTGCCAGGCCTGTAGTGAGCACCTTCCCCAACATTACGCAGAGGCAAGACGTTTGTAATGACCTAAATTCATTTTAAAAAGAGAATTACTGATGTATATATTCAGGTCAATAGCACTTTCCCCAGGTTTCAATAATCGGATCAATTATCTGAATCCAATAAAATCTTATTAAAGAAATTCAGAATTATCTTTAAAATAGCTGGCCTTGTAGTCCCTGAGTAGGTTACAAAAAATGCTACGAAGAATTACTGTGACCTACTTTCTGGGCGGTACAGATATCATTATCATATCAGAGGTGCAGTTTGATAAGACTACATGACTTCCATCTCTTATTGAAGATAGTTTGGCAAAGAACTAGCACGAAACTTTAATCTAGGTCCCCAAATTATTATTTTTTTTCATAAATATCAGCTGAAATTAAAAAAGTTAAAGCATTGTATGTGAAGAAGTGTTTGTTTCATGAATTGCACAAGTGACAGCCAACAGCGTGATGAACATTTCAAAGCGCGTGGGGTGGGCGTGAGTTATTGCTGTTGCAGATCACAAATGCCTGTTCGGCCCTTGACAGCCTAAGGAACAGCCACGCTGGTGGAGGGGCACTTTGCACCAGCCTCCCACTAGTGTAAATGACTACTTGAATTGCAAGGTGGAGGAGAAGCGGGACTGTTATATCGCAAGAGCTAATGGAAAACCTTTCAGCCTCGTCTCTGCCAGGGAAGATATTTGGTTATTGCATTGCTTCTGAGAAAAGAGCTTTGCTAAAATGTGGCTGGAAACTGCTCCTTGTATTTGTAAGCTGTTCTCTGACACGGCAGCACGTGCGGAGCTAGACTGGGCAGGACTGGCCCAAAGGCACTCGATGGCTCTGCAAGAGGAGCTCTTTTTGACTTTGATACCTCTGAAGTAATCCTGACCTCCACACTGGGTGCATTTAAAAGCAGTGTTTGCTTAAATAATACCCTTAGCTGCATTGGGGTTAGAGCTTGGGACTGTGAAAGACAGCGGGGCGTTTAACTGTGCCTGCAGTGGAGCCAGGACGATCTCTGCGCCGGCGCGCTTCTGATGTGGCAGCCCTCTCCCAGGCAGAAGGACCACTGGGAAGGGCAGTAGCAGGTACCCGGCTGGTTGGTTGTACCTCCTTTCTGCCCTGGGTCGTGGCACTTGCCACCAGCGTGTCCAGCTACCACTCATTTTCGAGAATGCTATGTGCCTGGGAAAAGCATCGCCACTCCCGACACAAATGTTAAGGAGCTCCTCCAAGCCGTGCAAACCCCAAATCCCCCTTTTCCAGCAGGCAACGCGTGAAGGTGGTACCCACACGTGAGGCAGGGACTGCCTCGAGGGGCCGCTGGGCTGGCGGAGATGCCATCGGCAGCGCCGCCGGATGCGTCTGCATCCCCTGCTGCACCACTCAGCCCGCTCGCACCCTCCTCGACGCCTCCCCCCCAGCGAGGCTTCACCGTTCTCTCCTGGTAAAGCCGGGCAGCCCTCACCCATCCGACCGCTGCTTTGGGGGCGAGCATGGCGTTGCCGGGATGAGGAAAAGCGGGGGGCACCAGCAGGGCTGCGGGGCGGCCGTGGGACCCCTCCACCGGCGGAGCGAGCGGACGCACAGCATTTTTATCAGTTAATTTGAAAGCCGAGCCGGTAGGAGCCCACGCAGTAGGGCTGCTTTCCGCTTTGAGAGCGCACAGAAATAGCGGTCCCAGCTGCTTGTACGCTGGCCCCGTTCGCACAGACCAGCCAGCAGAGTCAGGCCCTCCTCCCTTCAAACCGGCTGGCTTTGATCTCCCCCGTATCAAACCAGTTACAGCCTCAGTAGGATGGTGGGAGGCAGCAGGCGCCGCGGTAGTTAGTGGTGGCATGTGGCTTAGGGCAGGCACCTTATCTCCGTGCAGTGCAGTCAGCCTCCGATCTGCGGCGTGACATCAAGGCAGGTCCGACCGACTGGCGCTTTAATTAGGAGGCTGAAATTATAATATTATGTTAAAGAACAAAGAGTTTCCAAAGAAAAATATGTGCCGCATATCTGACAAAGATAAATTGGATTATTCAAAATATTCCTGATGAAATGTTACATTTTGCAACTAATTATCAATCTGTTTTATCTCCAGACCAGCTGGGCATTTTTGTGCATGCAAGACCTGCCTTACCAATGATCTTAAGATGTCACTGTAGCGTTTACATCTTTTATTTCAAGATTTAAATAACTAGGAAGTAGCTAATGTAATTCACTGCTGAGAAGAAAGGCTAGTTAGTTGAATGCTTTCCAAAGTGATCTTCTCCTAATGAACTTCTTTGGACTGTGAGTAATGAGGCTTTATTCAAATAATGTTTAAGGAAGATTTTTATAATGTAATTTTTAAAGAAAGAGCAATATTTAATACATTTAAAATATCTTTATTAATCCTATACTGCCTCATGTAGCATTAAAGCATTGTGAAAATTTGGTATTGTTCTTTCTGAATGCTGCTTTCGAGATTAACAGGTTCTAGTTGAAATGGAGCTATAGAAATCAGGCAATTATCTCGTAAATGTTCAGTGCTATCTGACAAATTACAGTCTGACATGATTACAGTGCCATTTTGCTGTAAAAGCATGTATTGTTTAAGTATATTTATATATCACAGTAGTACGTAACTCCCCTGATCCCTAGTCAGGCAGTGTACCTACCTACAAGCAGCGTGCTCTGCTACCTCTGTTATAGCTTGCCATTTGGGACAACTATACTTGGATTAATCTACTGGTGGTGTCATTAAAATTTTCTTTTGTGTGTGATTTTGTGGTAGTTTTGAACTGGAATAAGACAAAATACCTAATAGGTTCCCTTCGATAGCAGATTTCTGCAATATTTTGTGTTCTTGGTGATGTTATGAAGCCAGAAGTTCTGCTGGAAGTGTTCTGGAAAATATTGCTTTTATGGGACTGAACTGATGGGGTGGCCAAAAAAAAATAATCTCTGAGTTGAGGCTTTCTTGGCCAGTTGCTAGGAAGGGACAACAATAAATGTATTTGAGCAACTGCCCCCAATTTTGATTAACTAATGAAGTGTAGTCACTGGGCATGGGCTGATCTCATCCTTCAGAAAGGGTTACTCCCACTGCACATGCGATACTGGCCGATACCCTGGGTAATTCTGTATTTCTGAAGCTAGCTTTATTTACAGCAGACGAGCAGCTCAAAAAGGACTACTTAATTCTAGAACTTTATTTTCTTTGCTTTTATCTCCCAATAGTTAAATTTTGAACTCTATATTCAGCTTGTCAGAGTTTTCCCAAAGTAGGAACTGAATAAGAAAGCAGGATTTGACCTCTTGGGAAGGCTATTTTTTTTTTTCTCCAGATAATTCTTTCTGGTTATTGATGCAGGGGAAAATCCTGGTGGTCCTACTTGTGTAAACAGTCCCTGTCCACATAGCGGAGTGAGTGGGGAGAGCATCTCTACCCATGTAAGAAAGGCCAGCAAGAAATATCTGTTCATGTGGGCTGCTTGGCTGCAAAGTAGCCCAGTGGCATCAGAGGACGTGAGCTTCTGCTTCCAGTTGTCTTGGGCTGGAATACAACTTGTTTCCTGGAGCCAGGTCAAAAAGATGTGGAGAGTTCAGCTGGCAGCACATGGAATAAAACTGAATCAGTTTGCTCAGCTCATCACTTTTTCTTCCCATTTCTACAGAGTAAATTGTGTCCCAACTAGAAATCATGTTAGCTGTTCATAACAGCTTCCACTCCATTATATAAATAAATGCTTTCTGCCTTTTTAATCGGGGTCTTCCTGGAGCTGCTCACTATGGCCTCTGCCTTTCCATGAGCTAAGGCCTGATCCTGCAAAGAGCCATGCGTCTCCTCGGAGGTGCTCGGCACGCTCATTTTCTCCCCAAATTCCTGCGAGCTAAGAGTGGTCAGCATCCAGCAGGATTTGGCCCTTGCTTTGCACAAAAATCTCTTTCAGTTTGAATGTTTCATAATGTATGTTTAAATAGTCACAGCTAGCAAAGAACTTTGATGAGGCAAAGGGGTAATTGGATTTTCTTGTTCTATAATTAAAAAGGTATATATTACATCCACATTAATACCAAAAGAGTTCATCATGATCAATGTTATTACAATGAATACCAAAGGATTTAACAGTGATTGGCCACTTAGTTTAAAGGGTACCTGAAATCATTAAATTGTTTGCTGGAGGGCTTATGAAGGCCTATTGGATCGCTTGCGACTCAAATTTTTTTTACTACTGGCCTGCGATGTAAGGTTTACTCTTACAAAGTAGGAGCAACAGGGTGATCATTTTCCTTTATTATTCCCTTATTGACTTCCAGTTAATTTTAATCTTTGCATTAACTGACCTCTATTAAGCATGCCATGTATCTGATTACACTGCCAAGGTTGAGACCGGAAAATGACCTATCGCACCACATCAATTGTCCTTCACAGAAGCCCTTACTGTTAATCAAGAGAGGAAGATTAAAGGAGATCAGAACTACCAGCCTGAAGTGCATTTTGCATTTGACTACACCTTTCTACCAGTGCGCGTGTATCATCCTAGAAAAAAATCAACGCAGGGAAACGTAAGCTGTTAGGAGCGAATTCTGCTCAAATCTCCGCAGGGAGAAGTTCTCAAGGTGAGGTTACGTATGCAACCTTAGCTCTACCCTTAGACTTTTTAATAGATCCGTAAAATCACAAATTAAGTTACTCATACTGGTTTTGGACAAACACAGTATTTGTTGTTTTATTTTCTGCAATATTAAAACGCCCATGTTTAATTTTGTTCAGTTCTACTTAGGTATAAAGGAGTTGAATTGTCTCTCAAGGCGCCTTGCTCACCGTAGGTTGTTAGATAGCTTACAGCTGACTCTTCAGCAACACGCGAGCGTTTGTCCAGATTTTGCGTCAGCTGCTCAGGTGGTGTCGGGCTTTGAGCGGGGTTTGAAGAATTCTTCGTGTTGAAGCGACAGCATTAGTTTTTATCGGTTTGTGCATTCAGAACAGGTTTTAGCAGGCCGTCTTCCCACGTAAGCGAAAGTCAGTGTTAGAATGAGTTACGCATTCGGGATTCGTGATTTTTTTTTAAGATGTGACCTTCTTCGAACTAAACCCAGTTTTGTCACAGTGTTCAGTAACGCGTTGTTTGGCTGAATGTTATTTTTCTGCCATATCTCACCTTACTACCAGCTATTGCAGTGCTACAGCGATTCCAGAAGAACTTTTTTTACTGTCGTGAAGAAAATGTTCTGTATGAACAAATGGGAGCAACGTTGCTACCTCAGCTTATTGTGGTCACGCTCATATTAATAACCATAAGTGATACTTAACACTGATGTTTGTAAACTTCTCGCTTTGAAACAACACTCTGTTTCTAAGCAGATGATTGACTTCTTCTGCTTCCTGGCTTAGCTCACTGTCAGTCCACTTCCAGAAATATCTTTGCAACGTAAAAGAATTTTATTGAAGAAATTTGCAGATGCGACAAGCAAAACAGATCGAAGAATGCATGAAAATATATTTCTCGCTGTTCTAACATCTTTGCCATGTGAATCATATTGAAAAATTGTCAGGTCCTCGGCAGAAAGGTGATCGATCAATAATCAGAATACCTTCAGCTGGTTGTGTGCCCAAGCATTGCTGCCTTTTACTGGTACAGAAGAGCTGGCTTCGCAGGTATCTTGTCACTGACAAGTGTTTTATTGACCTAGAGTTACTGTTTTGAGGGCTTTTTAAAAAAATTCTTGCGGTTATACAAAAATCCATGGTTTTTTGTTCTTCTGAAAGGTTTTCAGATTCATAATAACGGTATTTATTACTCTTCAGCTCTTTGGAAACGCTTACTACGTCTCAGGGCACAGGTAGCTGCTTTTGTTGCCTCTGTTGCAGGTGAGTGCATGAATATTTTCCTGGCTGGACCTGGGAAACGTTACTGAGCGCTAGAACCTGGAGGGATGACAAATAGTTATGTCATTATTTAACACTAACCAAAAGCATTTGAGACCAGATTGAACTAATTTTACTAGTAGTTAGTGTAATTAAATGTTTTCACCAGGATGGAAAGTCATGGTTTGATTTTGAAGTAATTTGCTTGACAAATATCAGATGTTAAAATAATTAAAGCTTAGCCATTTTTATTTAATCTCAAGTGGATCCATGAAAACAAGCCTCTAAATTATATCAGATTCATATATTAATTGACCCACGGATTTTAAGACCAACAGGGACTATTACGGTCATCCAGTCTGGCCTTCTGCATAAGTGGTCATGGAATTCCACCAAGTAATTCATGCATTCAACCACTATTTTTAGGAGAAATCCATACAAGCTGGAAAGCTTACAGCGACTTTGTAGCCTTTGTAATCTTACTACACAGAAAAGCTGTAGAAATACAGAAGCTCTAGGTGAGCATGGGAAGATAAGGTTTGCGCAGGTACAGCTGCTTTGGAGTTATTCCCCAAACTTTTGCAGTCCTGTTGATGTGATTTTTAATAACGCTTAAAAGGGAAAGCATCACATTGTCTCTCCTGTTAGAGTCAAAATAAGGCCTTTTCTGCAATTCTGGCAAAGTTATAAAAATGAGCTTGGTTTCCAGTCCACATTCCGTTTTGCTTGTTCAGCTGATGTGATGATAGCTCTGTTGTGTTATTTTTACAGTATGTCGATCGCAGAACAACTTTGACTTGAAATAGAGGTTTGACTTTGCTGTTTGTCAGATGTTTGTGTTACGAAGTCAGGTAAATAATTTTACTGAATTACTGTTAAATTCAAATTAGTAGTTATAAAATGTGGTAGTTTTAATTTATTCTTTCAATAAACCACCTTTTTTTTCATGTGGAAAATCCCAGTCACTCCAATTGGTTAAACCATACATTGTTTTACAGGTGCAATTTTGGTAAAAACTTAATTTTATTGGTTTTGATTCTCTTCATATGTTTTGAAACTTGAAAAAAGTCTGAAATTATTGTTGAAAGCTGCACACATATTGTTTCTAGAAAACATATATATGAATGCATGTTAAAAAAAAAATGTACTGATTTCTCCCTGAATATAGTTATGTTGTTATACATTATGTTACTATGGTTTAAAAATGTCACCTTTTCTATTCCAACAGTCTTGTGTACATGACTTCACCTTTGATCTACAGAGGTAAAAGACCAGTGTCCTTGAAGTTTAAAAAGAAGGTAAGCTGGTGTTAAAGTCAGAGGCTTAGTACAGTCAGCTAATTGCTGGCTCAACTCTTGCAGCCTAAAATGTTCTGAACTGGTTCTGAATATATTAAATGAATAAATTAAGAAAAAATAAATATGAAGATAAACCTCATTCCAAGGAATGAGGAATCCAACAGGTGCTTTAACAAGTGAGATGACCTTTTTGGAAGACCTACTTCAAAATCTTCAAACCCTCTCTTCCTTTTCTTTCAATATCCCCAACCTAAACAAAGCTTCACAAGCTTGGACAGTTTGTTTAGCTTTCCTAGGAGCTTGTTGAGCTTAATTTCAGTGTAGGGGATCCCAAGAGCATATAGCTTTAATAATCAATTCTACATGTACTAGCTTATTCTTAATATAAAAATGACTGCTTGGCACATAGTAATGTCACTGTATTGGGATTCAGGTCAATAGTAGTATTTGTTCCCAGATAGAGGAGTCACCTCCAAAACACTATGACATTCATTAATTTGATCATTGTGCTTTATGCATCCAGGCTTAATGAAACAGGACTAACCCAACTCGGAAACGCTTCTGCTGTATGGTTAAGTCCTGTTCTGAAAAATAGCTTTATCATATAAAGGCTGCTATCTACTTCGATTAGGCATAAAATTTGCACGGCTCTTCAGATCTTTAAGGGAAATTGAGAATGATTTAAAAAAATATGTGTTTATGCATCTTTATGACTTAAATCACAGCATATGTATTTATATTTTTTAAGGCACTGAGCATCTGTTCTTCCTCTTCTAAGATGTATAAACAAGCGTGCCTTGGCTTTCCATAAAATATACCTGATTTTTACAAGTCTAACAGATGCATTGTGGCCAATTACAAGGCATCTTTAAGGCAGTCAGCTCTGCTTGTTCTAATCAACTTGCTGTATGAACTGGAGCACCAAGGGATTGGTGAGAGTCAGGAACAGCATTTAGCACTTTACTGACCTTGAGTCCACCTTTTCAAAACTCCTTCTGGAACTAAGATTTTTTCCAGCCATTTTCAAGTGATTTCTTCCACTTTCTCCTGAGACTAAAACACTTGATTGACCCATGATGTTAAGTGAAATTCTTTCACTGGAAAAGAAAAATTGTTGGTAGTCCTAGACATGAAAATATTCATGAACTTTTTTTTAGTGGCTAGAACTAAAATCTTCAAAAAGTTTTCAACATATCTAATATCTTTCTAGAGAACTTAACAACAGGTATTTTGGAATTTTTTTCATTCTGAAGGAAGATACAGAAGCAAACATGCAAGCATATCTATAAATAGCTAGGTATTGAATTTTAAATGTATGATTTTGAGCTGTAGATACTACAATTAGAGATGTGTGATAGCGCTTTGTCTCATTTGTGAGTTGCTAATAACTGAGAGATGGTTACTGAGAACTTTGGAAGCTACATCAAGTAGAAAATTAAGGCGTGTAAGAAGACTTTTTTAAGAAATAAAAGCTTTTATAGCTGAGATCATAATAAATTATTTCTCAGCATTCCTTAGAAAGAATAATGGAGCTGAAATTTGTACCATGTGTATACTGTTACTTGATACATCTCTGCCTAATGGTACCTACATGAAAACGTGATTCCCCGAGGAGTTGTGATGACTGTATGCTAAATAAGTTAACACAGGGAACGCGGTTTTTTATTTCTAAGAAGTCACAGTTATGTCTTATATTCTTGCTTAAACTTGGTAGACTTTGTGTGGCATCAAAAAAGTAATGGTCTCTCCGCTTTAAATTTAGAACTAGTCCATGCTGAATAAACTAAGTGGTAGACGTGACTCTCGCGATTGATCTGTTTTCTAATGGTGAAATTAGACTTACCAGTTTCCTTAAAGGAAAACCAAGAAAAATAAAAATAAAAACTCTTTTCAAAGTATTCTAAAGTATTTTTAAAATATTCAAAGTTTAACATTATTTTGAGGCATTTGCCTATTAATTATTTTCCAAATGTCATCATCAATCAGTATAGAAGATATATACCAAATAAGAAGTTCTACAACAGTAATTTTTTTACTAGTTGTACTATGGATAATCACGTTTCACATTACCCTGCTAATTTACTCTCTCAGTTCATTAGACAGGAAGCTTTTCTGTTGAAATATATCCAAATAACATCCAAACCCGCAATTTAATCACACTGAAGCACAATTTGTAATTCTGTTTTCTGAAATTCTGGATCTCGAAAGGTTAAACTCTCCCTGTAAATTTCCTCTTATTTCTCTTTAAAAATAGTCCCCTGGCACAGAATTAGCTTTTGCTTGTTTTTCTGTGCAAAAAAAAAAAAAAATAAAAAAAAAATCAATCAAACACTGAACTAATCGAAGTTTAAGATGAACACTTGGAAAGAAGATGTGTAGAGTTTCATTCCTTTAAAACTTATATTTGGGACTCTGTTTACTCTGGATAGTTATCCTGGCTGTATGAATTATTGGTTGCTAGGTATTCGTCCCCCAAAACCTATGGCTCGCCATTGGCCTCTGGGTACTAGTGAACTACGGTGTTAATTTTATTGGTCATAGGGATTTCCTCCTTCTGGTCACTTTTCCATTTAAATAAACAGTGTAACACCTAGGACCCAGTTCAGACCTCAGCTGCACTGACAAGATCTCTTCTGCGGCACATAAAATGGGGTATGGTGCGTACGGTATATGTAATTTAATTTTACAGGCTGAACGGTTATTCTCTAATCCCCTGCTCTGCTATGTCAGAAAGCAGGACTTGATGGTTCGTCTGGGTTTCCGTGTTACAGAGGTGATACTGGGTCAGTAAAACCAACAAACAGATGAAAAAAAAGGAAGCCGTAAAGTTGCGGAGTAGTTTTACGCTACAGGCAAGTTCATTGTGGTTGAGAGAAAGATGAATTTCATAGCTTAGGAGAAAATCCCGTATGCATCCCAGCAACGGAATAGGATTCCAGTTTATGAACACGTGATACAAAGTTTGTGTAGCCTTTGGTGTGTTGTTTAATCTGGCTGCTCATCTACAAAATGAGAATATTGACTCTTATCTCTCACCATCTCCTGTGAGGTCTTTAAAGGTATATATAAAGCACCTCTAGATCAGTATACTCTGCAGAGGTGCTTTAGAAGTACAAAGTACTTTTAAGTGGTGCAGATGTATGCTATGAGGAGTTGTGTTTGAGGGTTAACTCACCTAACGATACTCCACTTTTTATGGAGAGGGTGCTTGGGGGCTTGCAACACTGCCTTGCAACGGAGCTAGCAGTGTCTACTTGAAAACAGGGCTGGAAAAGTCAATTCAGCTATTGCTCAGGTTAAAGTGAAGATTGCATTGTTATACCTTTAGTTGTAATTCTGAGGGCCACTCCAGTTGAATGTAGGCTGTATTAATGTACATCAGTTATCCATACACCGAGCCAGTCAATGACTACATTGATCCAGTCCTGTGTTTCCTTTCAGAGGATGCTACAATGAGGCAATAGAAATCATTAGGACTTGTGATATTGAAATCCTCTTGGTGCTGGCAGACATGGAGCTCGCATTTCACGTACTGTTGCAGCATTGCAAGAGCAGTCATGCCTAGAATTTCGAGTTAAAGTTTTTGTTTATATTTTTTTGTGGAGTAAATCTACACTGGTTTGTTCCTTTCTGTTGTATTTAGGTTATTTCACTGAGATCATGTCATGTGTGCGTGGCATGTCATCCGTTTTCTCATGTGTTGAATGTGATACTGCCTATGACATTATACCAGTTTCTTGCTTTGATGCTCAATTTCTGCTTATAGGACCCTATTGACGTGGGTCCTAAAGAGCATCCTTACTTCTCTCTACAGATTGCGAGCGCTGTAATGCATGACAGATTAGCATTTGCAAACTCGTTTACAATGTATATGCTTGAGCATGCCTGAGGAAAGCTGGAGCTTGCTGGTAAACCCAAAAGCTGCCTCTGAAGGTCTGACACAGCTCTTCCAAAAACTTAGGATCTCAAGGTTATACGGTTTCCTCTTCTTGAGGACTCTGACCTTCTTAGAAGTTGTCACAAACATTCTAGAGCTAGCCAGGGCTTTTGAACCCTCACTTTTCCCAAGAAGCTTTTGCAAAGTGTCTGGACACTTAATCGGTTTCCAGAGTTGATATCTTGTTCAGTAATGGTAGTAATTTGGTCATTACAAAAATGTAATGCCCTACAGAGGGCAATGCAGAGGCACAGAGCAGAAAACAGTTCTTGTTCCAGTGTAAGCCTAAAGAGTCTATTACAAGTAGAAAATACAATGAAATGATGTGACACTTACTGGTTAACATAATACAGGGTAGTTTCAGCAATCTGCAGCCTCATTATTGTCAAGTTCTTTAGTGTATTCATAAAGGGAGAAGGTGAATAATGATCTAGAAATGGAGGCATGAATCAAACAACATTCAAAAACCTGCAAGTTTAATTTGGAGAATATGGCTAAGGAAGAAACGGCAGAAGTGAAAACAGAGGAGAAACTTGGAGAATGCTCACCCAGTTTCACAAGTAACACACCCCACTAAATACACCAAGTAACATATGCTAATAAATCTGTGCGCAGGAAGGTGAGTTGTTAACAGGTCGTTCCAATTTTCAAATAAGGTTTGTCCTTGCTGGTTTTCTTCACACCTCTCCTGATGGCTGCAGGATTAAAACTATAAAAAAGCAAGTCATAGAAACAAATTGGAAAAAGCCAACCCTCCCTCTAGCTTCAAGTTTCCTTTTGAAAAATTGCTAAAAAAAAAATAATTCTCCTAAGAACATTGCTGACTCGAGGGATGGAAGAACTAGAGTATGGATGCTTTAGGAGATGTGTCAGGCTATTGGTAGGTTATGGAGCTGATTCAGCTAATCTGGATATATTAGGTGGCAGTCTCTAAGGTCTACCCTGCCTGAATATGGCAAATATTCCCTTCATTTCCTGCAGTGGACCTGAAGACGTGTTACAAGGCAGCTTTTTCTAGATGATCCCGAGATAAACAGAAACTTTGTAAGAAAAGTTGTTCTTCACGGTAACTCCATTGCAAAACCAGGGACTTTTGGATAAAGTTTTGTTAGCAAGCTGTTAAGGAGCAAAATGTTATTGAAGGCGTTGTCGTTCCGGTGAAACACTAACCCAAAATCTTGAACGTTTGTTACTATTAAAGACCCCTTGGCACTTTTCACAAGAGCAGAGGTGTGAGCCCTGGTGTCCTGGCCAAATTCCAGCTTAGGTAATTAAATTCTGCCTTCCTAAAATCCCCCCTGTAGTTTCAGCCGAGTACAGTATTCTTCATTTCCTCTCTGAAACTGCTGTACAGAATTGCTTTGTGCTGGTAAACAGCTGCCACATCTCACCCCAGAGGAATTGCTGCATTTCAGTACTGAAGCGCTCTCTTTCTCTCTCTCTTTCTCTCTCTCTCTCTCTCTCACACACACATATGACACGGTATTGCCCCAGAGCGCCGACGAGCATCCCTTCTCGCCGGCGGTGTTGGAGGCAAGTAAGTGTGCAAGGCGCAGCAAGCCAAGCCCTGTCTCTGCAAAGCAGCCCTGGACCATGTTCCCCTCTCCTCTTGCAATATTAGTAAGCTGTGCTAGACTTTAGGAATTCAAACTAAAAATATCTTGCTATTTCTAAAGAGCTGGGGAGCTGAAGTGCTGCTGGTCCTGTTACCCTTGATTTCTAGATATTGGTCATACCTGGTAAATGGTTTCATTTTCTTTGCTGAGGAAGAAATCTTGAGTCCACTTCTACTGGGGCTTGTTAAGCTGTTGCCTTGGGGGCCAGTTGATCAGTTGTTAAGTAGTAAGCAGCTTTGGCAGTCAACAGGCATAGGATCCCCTGCAGCTACTTCAGCCTGCCTGTCCTATCATTCTTTATAGAGGTAACAGAGTATTGTCTTAGAAGTGCAATAATGATAAAATGCGAACAGATATTGTTCATTCAATTTTGCATGCGCTGGTGTTTCAGAAAAGTGTGTGACATCTGTATGGACATGCATACACGTATTTACTTGTCAATAGTGGCCATGAAAGTCCTGCTGAGAATGTTTTTACAGAATTTTTTTGATGACAGATCAGGAACTCTAAGTGAAAAGACAACAGCCTGAGAATTGCATGAGCTGTACGTGAATGATCCTCAGCTGTTCGTCCTGGCTGTTATCAGCCAGCTTCAATTCACGATGAAAAACTGTGAGGAAATATGGCAGGGATTACAAGGTTTTTTCCTAGGCACTCCAGCAAAAATCATGGCCGGGCCACAGAGAGCCATGCTTGGCACAGGACAAGCCTGACACGCTTTTATCTGACAGCAAGGAAATTCTTCAGCTGTAACTTCTTCTCTAAATTGTTATATCAAATAGTGCGTTCTTATTTACTCTCTAACGTGTTGTGACATACTTGCATGAAAGGTGTGATATGTTCTAAGCATTGGGAAAACCACAGCTTTGTCATTTCTCTATCTCAAAAATGTTTCAGTGGTTGCAGAAATATTTCTTTACTAATCCACGTGCACATCAAGAAATTTTGCCCATCTGATTTTTACTTAGCTAAGTACTCCAGGAATGATTCAAAGCAGGCTTGACAGATTTCTACTTTTCAGATGCCAGTAGGGTTTTTTAAAATGTATTTTATGCTGGGGTTATTTTGTTTGGTTTTTTGGTTGACTGAATTACCTATATTCCTTGAAATGGTGTTTAGTAATTCGCAGCGACTGCAGAGATGCCTACTGGGAAGTGGTCAACTGATCACAACAAACCCCACTGACTCCAGGCTCTCCTACTGCTTTAACTCAATTGCACTTTCTTATCCAAAGCCACATCTCTTAGGAAAATCCCAGAAATGCTGTTTACTGTGAAGCATGGTTTTAATATTATCACAGCTATTTGAAAAGACAAAAGATTAGAAAGACTATTTGGTACCGAAGGAAGAAACAGTTTCAAGGGATGGATTTACAGAAAACAAGACTCGCATTGCTGCTAATGTTTACTTCATACTCTATCTTCAGCTAAAACATTTCCCCCTTGGTGCTGAATGTAACTTCTATGGATGTGAAAGGGGATGTCCATTCTTCATCTGTGTCTTGATCTCCTACAGTCTGTAAATAATTATGGACAAAATGGAAGCCTGGGAATTATTTTTTTAATTTTTATCCTATATTGATAATATATTGTTAGGATTCAAAGCTCATGATAAAGTCAGATGAGGAAGTTTGGACATGATAATTAAAAGACAGATGGATTTTAAAGAAAGATGGATGCTAAAATCAAAGCCCATAGAGCTGATCCGTAACAAAAGCACCTGTATCCTCAGGAAGGACTATGAACCTAGTTATGGTTTTGCAGTGAGAGATACGATAGAAGGAGGCCATTTAGTCTAAACAGCTGATATTTGTCACATGATGAATATACAATGATGAATATATCAATATATATATAATATATATAAAATTAATTTAAATATAATTTTATTTTTAAAGTATAAAATTTCATCAGACCTTTTGAAAATATACAATTAGAATTCATTATCCCTGGTATTCGACTACCAGTGGGGTTACTTTNTTAGTAATGGCTGCAGTTCAGTTTCTGCATGCCCAGTGTTAAGTCCACGGGAATGATGGGTTGAGCCCAATTCATGCCACATGGGAAAGGGCAGGGTTTTAATGATGAGCGCCACCTCCTGCAGGGTGGGACATGCCCGAGGCTTCTGCGTGTGTGAACGCTTGTGCCTGTTTGCTGTTGGTTCCTCCAAAAATGACCTCTCCTCCTCCTCTTCAACCAGCTTCTCTAAAAAAGGAAGCACTGATATCAGGAGGACAGGAAGGAGTTGCCGGTAGAAGCTGGAAATACTTTAATAACAAGAACCACAGATTAAAATAGTTAATGGCACTTTACAGGCAGAGATCTTAATTTCTAAATTAGGATTGTTGTTTGAGGCTTTCTGCCTTCCTTTGTAGTGACTTTCTTCTGGAGCCGATTCTTTATTAGTGGAAACACCACAGCGTTTTGCTCCTTGCCCCATAGGAGACCTTCCGCAGATCTATTAATACTCTGCAGCCAAATCATTCGGACGCCCTGTCTTAGGACAGCACCTTCTTTCTTTCTTTGTTTCTCCCTCCGAGAGAAAACTCTCTTTTTAACACAAAAACAAGCAAACAAGATTCTCTGGTTCTGTGACTTTAGCCTTACTGATGGCAGGAATCACAGTCTAGAAAGCAGCTTCCTCTGCATGCTGGATCTTCAATACATCAAACGACAATGTTGGCATTGTTTTGAGAGGGTTAACTAAGATTAATGAGAAAAGAAACATGAAGCCATGGAGGATCAACATTACAAATCAATGACTGAATAAATTTAATGTGTATTCCAGCTGTACTTTACCTGGCATGAGACTGATTCTTAAGAGTGTATCTTTTATGCTTCTAAATAACCCGCTAAGACAGGAACACTGCTTCCACTTTAATAATGCTTTATTTAAGGTATATACAGTAGTCAATGTATTGATTTAGGAGGAATTTGTAGAATAATAAAAGAATGCTTAATAAGGTACAAATAAACTCCTCCATCTTTCTCCATTCCCCATCCTTAACATTTGCAAACCGTAAATTCAATATTTTAATTCTGGAAAACAACGTCATTAGAAAATAAAACCAGACTTGCTGGTAGTCAATGTTAGTTTGAACCTTAGACTTTGCATGGATGAAGTAAGTTCCTTGAAAGGCGAACTCTTTAAATTGTATAGCTTTCTCTAACACTGTTCAGTAACTTTTGAAAGCATCCCTTGTAGCAGCAGATGAAAAGAAAATGCATATTTTATTTATTTATACCTAATTATTGCTTAAAGCTAGGAAATGCGACCTGTGCCTTTGCGAATTAGATCCTTTGTCGTTAAACTTCACGATGGAGACAGCTTGCTTTCTTCCTTTAATCAAAACTCTATTACCCTTAAATTGCCTCTTAAAATTGCCATTTGTCTAGCAAATCTGACGAAGTCGCTTACCTCCCGATAATTACACGTATAAAGCCAGCGACAAAAGGAGACCTTTTACATGTCTGAACAGTTTCCCAGTCCAGCCTCATAATCAGATTCCAGAAATTGAACTTGCAGAAAGTTTGTGCTAGCCTTGTGGATTTTCATTTCAGATGTTGTCAACTCAAGGGCATTTGGACCAATCAATATCTGTCTGTCTTCTCGCACAGAGAAAGTTGGCTATTAGAAAAGAGAGGCTTACAGCAGGCTCAGCCAATACCATTAGCCCTAGCCTAAGGGCAGTTGTGTCCATGTGCCGGGGTAGGCACCTGCCCCCTCCCCTCCCCCACCATTAAGAAGGCCACTGGGGATGTCATTTGGACATAGCGGGCAAAGAGCACTTCTTTATTCTTTCTCTTTTTTACACCCAGACTTCACCAAAAATCAATAAATCTGTTCTTTGCTTATTTTCAGAACTTTACTTCAATATAAGCAAGGACTTTCCTTCCAGCTACAAACTCCAGTAGCACCAAGTCAGGGATTTTTTTGTGTGTGTGTGTGTATGTGCGTGTGTGTTTTTTATTTTCCTTTCTCTGTTGCAATTTGAGAAATAATTGGAAATAATATCCACTGTTTCTTTTTTTCCCTGCTAAAGGTTTTTAGAAGAAAGACCTTGATCTGCTGACTCTTTTCATGATTCAGCACTTGATTTTTCTCTCCTTGTTCTCCTTTTACTCCTTTTAAATGATTTTATATGATCATGTAATGAAATGATATATTTCTTTGTTTTTCAATCAACAAAGTTTTCTCCATATTGAATTAGGTTTTGCTATCTTCTATGTCTAGGCACTATTAGTGACACTGCTGTCGGTAATTCTTTAAATATGAAACCATTACCCTTCAGTTTTAGGCATGGCAGCCTTTCTGTACTGGGGAACCAGGTATGTATTCTGGGAAGGCATCAAACACGTGCTTGAATGTTGTGAGATTGGTTTTTTGAAAGAAATATTTTTAAATCTACTTTTTTTCTCTGGAAAAATAAAGATAAATTAAGGGATGACTGAACTCAGTAACCCAATGACCAAACCGAGTGGCAGTGGGCATAAATACGGAGCCTGGATGTTAAGAAACCTGCAAGAAATGCAGGTAAATAGTCACGGGAGGGCTATTCGCTGTCAGAGGGAAAAAGCAGAAATGGAGTCGATGCAGGTGGACATAAAAGCACTGTAGGGATGATCCACCAGAAAGAAGAAGAAACAGTTTGGATGGAAAAACTTAGGAATAAATCTTGAAGACAGAAAGCTGTTGGCCAAAACTAGTGGAGGGAGCTGGTGGTAGTGATTTCATTTAATAAATCTAATAACAGAGTTCCTCTACAATGAGCTTTAATAGGTACACTAAACCGTGTCCTTTTGGCTATGAGGAGTCAAAATGGAAAAGGTTCCTGAAAACAGGAGTATCTCACCCTCTGACCAAAATGTCTGGTCTCATAATGCAATCCATTGAAGGCTCAAGTCCTGGAAGTCTCAGAGCTTAGATGGCATTTAATATTTTGATCTTAAAGAAAGTAAATTCATAGTTAGGCAAATGCATCTTGTCTTTTTCTGTGATTATATTGTCTTTAAGCAATTTAGGGGCATTGTTTAAATAAGAAGCCTAAGATTTGTCTCAAGCTCTGTTAAAGTCAGCAAAGCTGCACTGGTTGAGATCCACTGCAGAGCTGGCCTGAATCCATCAGCCAGTGAGGAGAACTCAGGCATGAAAGACCTTGCTGAATTCCTATAAATATAGTATTTGGGTACCTGGGAAATACCACAGTATGAAGATTTGTTTTCTGTGCTGAGTCAGGCTCGAACTGAGAGACAGAAAGATGCACAGAATTAAAAAGGGAGAGGAGAGAGTCCTGTAAACCCCATGAAGGCAGAGAGGGAAAAGTGTTGGTTGTGTTGTGTTTCACTGAGACAATTTGGCATTTTTTGGCTATTTCACTCTAACAGCAAGCAAAGAATGTTGTCATTAAATATCCTTCAAATGACCTGTGAGAACTTTTTGAGGTTCAAATCTTTCCATCACCCAAAGATCTCACAGACGGTCTTGTCATAGGGGAAATGTGCTGAAAGTTCAGGCAGGCTCCTCTTGCAGTAAATGGCAGAACCGCTTTGCTGAAAAGCTACGGCCAGTTGCGCGGTTTTGAGTTCGAATGGTTTAATCGGCACTTCACCTATTTTAAATCATCAGCAAGATGCTCCAGGCAGGACAGTTAGAACCAGGAAACTTTCTCAGCCTACCATGTGGGGTTATGGTTGGTTATATGGGGTTATACCATAACCATGTGGGTTATGGATGTGTTTCCGTAAGGGAAGCGTATGGAAGGGAGGATCCTTGCGGCTGGATTCCACAGGAGGTGTTAGGAAGATGGAGGGATGCAGAGAGCAGAGCCAACGCTCTCCAAAAGGACCTCAGTAACTCAGTAGGAAAGGGGCTGTTTCCTTAAGAGAGGATTTCCATTTGATCCGTGGATATGAAACAGATTTTACGGTAATATAGACTAATTTCTAAAGTGGCTTTAAATTAACATAATTTTTGGTTTTGGAGGTTTT
>VZTV01117118.1:0-10349 GCA_013400875.1 Anhinga rufa
TTAAAAAAAAAAAAAATAAAGAATTGTTTCTATTCTCAGCAATCTTATTGCTGGCAGTAAAAGCACATATTAGCACACCCCTGACTGCTCTCATCGTTTTCCTGGTCAAAAGGCAGTATTTACCATAAAACTCATGAACTTTCAACAACATGCTCTCATTGAACTGGAGACCACAGGAACCATCAGAGCCTGGGGACTTGGGCTTACATATCCAAAGTTAATCTTCACAGTTCATCATATCCCAGCCTGCTGAGCAGTGTTGGAATGTTCAGACCAGCCTGGCTCTCTCCAAGTTCATGGCAGAAAATAAAAGCCACACTGCTCTATTTCTATCTCTATAAGAGAAGCAGAGATCTTTTGCACATGCCAATTTGTATTTTATGACTCCTTAGTTCAGCATCTGAGCCTATGCATCAGCCCAAAACTCAAAAGAAAAGCGCGTCTGTGTGCCTACAGTTATTTAGTCTATGACTGAACCACCAAACAGCTGCTGGTTTACTTTTGTGCATCATGACGTGTTAAGCTTGCCATTTGAAAGTAATTTGGGTACTCAGTGAACCACAGTACACTGTTTGCTAGCTCATGCATAGCACAGGTAGTAAGTCAAATTATACATTACAACTACCTGTGGTACCTCTCATTTATAACATCACATCGCATTATGTCAGGTTACGTTGTGTCAAGCCACATCATTTTCTCTAAAGGAAACTCATGTCAGACAGAATTGCAATGATAACTTCAATATTTTTTATTCCATTTAATATGAATGGCCCATCTGTAATAATACCAGTGACCTCCCCCTTCCTATTCCATCTCTGAGGACCTCTGAGAGATTTTTGTTTTCTTTATATGCATGCTAGAATCAAATATGTAATTTCTCATCTCAAAATACATGCTGCCAGTTTAATAAGGGCTCTGTCATACAGTCCCTCAGGAACGTCTCCTGAAAGAGCATGAATGCAAAAAGATACTTTATTACTTCAATAATATTAATATTTTCTGTTCTACAGTGTATCCATATCCCATCCAAGTGGATTACAGCTCTTTGCAAACATTAGCTTTTCAAAAGACCACCCTGAAACAAAGGTTGGCTTGCAAATGTGTTGGGGCAGCTGCCCTACTTGCTTGTTCACTTGATTTGCTCTGGAGCTATGTGGAATACATACATACTCCCTGAGTAGAATTGTAGATTTAGTGGGAGATCCGAGAACTAGATCACACTCCCCTGCATATTGTAATTCTCCATGTTTCGTTACCTGCTATTCTTTTCCCAACGCCTTTGTTAGATTGTCAGGACACTGGATAAGGGACCAGTTTTATACCAGACATCTGGCATAAACAAGGTATAAGCTGGGTACCTGACACACTGCAATACACTAACTTTGTAATGCTGGATGTACCAGACCATGAATGCGTGGGTGTATATATATGCATGTCTTGATTGAAGCAGGCATCTGCCCCAAATTAACCATGCACAAAATCCTTTTTCCTCCATCTTTGTTATACATGGTTACACTCGCAGCCAGGCTGTAGCTCTCCTTAAACTGAAGGCCTCATAGTCATAAAGCAGTAGAAGAGGAAGTGTGGCTCCAATACAGCTTTCTCCACAGGGCTGTCTCATCTTGAAATTCTATGATAAGCTTCTTAATACAATGCAACTGCTGACTCCAAAAAGGGATAAAAGACCTGTTCAGAAAGCAGTTGTCTTCACCAGTCAAGGGGAACCCCAAAGGTGTAATGAAGGCTCAATAGCTGGCACCCCCTAGCCCCCATGTGGCACACCAGTCACCCTAGCCTGAGCACCTGGGCATTGTGCTAGCAAGCATGTGGGAGATATCTATGAGAAAATGAGAGTAACTGCAATTAACTGTATTTAAGATAACTATCACCTTAATGTTCAATAAGATCTTGCACCGAGTTCTGCTATATTTATTTCATGCATAATTGCCAAAAGCCTCAGACTTTATGCTCACTGTACTGACAACTCAATAAATTTCCTATTTGTAATATTTTCCAGTAATACATAAATTTCATCCCTTATGAAAACACACTGTGAAGAAACAGAGGTTACTGCTGTTTTTATCTAACTGTAATAGGATGCAGCATTCAAGTGAAAAATACAGATTTTACTACAGCTCAAATATTAAATAGTTTTGGTGTTCAAAAGGATTATATTTTCTGTACTAATTTCATTCTACAAAATTAATTCTTTAATTAAGGCCCTGTTGCTTGTTCATCCAGCCAATATAATGATTTATCTTAGAATAGTCAAAAAAAGTAGTATTCCTACTCAACAACAGAAAAAAAGATAGCTAAACAGAGACCAAGAAATATGCAAGTTTTGCTCAAATAGCTCAATAAGGCTGTATGTATATGGTACCAGTTTTTTATTATCTATCACTTGAGGGTAGTAGATTAAATGCATTCTCTGTTCACAGAAATCACTTCTAATCTAAGAAAGAGTCCCAGAGCCAGAAGAAGAGGAAAAATTAAAACTTATTTTTTACAGCTCTAACCAGTGAATATTTGGGCCCAAAAGCTACATTCACATTTTGCAAACAAAGGATGAAATATACCTTCCATTATATATATATGCACAGGGATCCCACTGCAATCAAGAGCACAGGATATAAATCATTTGGAGAACTTCACCATAAAGTGCAGATTTGAAATTACAGTATACCAAACCAAGACCTATGCTTTTGGATGCCTTTCAGAAAGATTAGATTTGAAAGATTAATGTGAAAACTAGAACTGTGTATTTCTTTGTTCATCTAAAAGGTTTTTTTCTACACAACCAAAATAAGGACAGGCTTATAAGCAGCATCTTTACAGAACAAGAGATGAACTGTTCCCCAACTTAAGAAGGCCTTAAGTAAATAAGTGGACCACAACTTTGGACAAGAGACTCTCAAAAGGAAACATGCACCCAACATTTGGGGGTAGTTGCTATACCAAGTCTCAACAGGTCTCTTGTCAGGAAACCACAGGCCTGGGAAAACTGAATTCACCTATCCAGAGCACTGGATGTGTACACCTACTTTCACATGCCAGATCTTTTCAGCGTGATGCTGGCATGTTGCTCAAAGAGGTAGTTAATGGTCAGTATTTGTATGAAGACTGTATCCTGGGTACCTGTTTTAAGATGCATGGCACCAGATTTGAGAACCCATGATCACTCAGGACTGATACAATAATAATAACAAGCAGCTTGATATATTTCTATAAAGCACACTAACCAAAAACTCAGTTTAGAGTTTCAAGCTTGATAACCCACCTTAGCAGATACTTGAAAAGACATAATACAACATTTTATATTTAAAAAATTAACATAGCCTCTGCTTTCAGGCCTCCATTCTCCAGCATTAGAGTGGAAGCTGCTACCTCACCTCTCTAGACCCTCACAAGCACTAAGCAATTAATATTCCCAAGGGTTTAGACACAACCCTGAAATCCCTTGACAGGCCCCCAGGGAGAAGAAGCCATTATGCACTGAGAGCAGTGTTTGGGTGGGGTGCCCCAAACACAGGCCACATATGGGCCTGACTGAAAGGAAATATTGAAAAAGAAGCTGAGACAAATAAGGTCTGTGGAAAAGGATTACTAGCCAAACAATTAATATTCACAGAGGCTGAGAACAGCACCTCATAGCTCTTGAGGGCTTAACCTTGCAGCCTTACTCCCCCCATGCCATTTCAGAGGGCGTAATAAAACATGGCACCCACCGTTGTAGCCCACAGGCCAGGGCATGCAGCCCCACCATACCTGAACAGCACCAGGCTGGCTAGGAGCTCCCTCAGTGGCCCCAGACACAGCAAGGGGATAAGCCAGACCCCAGAGCAGGAGATAAGGCTCCAGACACAAGCCAGACACAAACCCACCAACAACCCACACCCAAAGAGAGAAGCAACAGCCCCAAGATGAAAATGGAGCTCCTTGGCCTTGGACAGGGAGGCCCCAGGTGGGGCCACTCAGGGCTGTTTAGCCTTATTTGTGCCTCCAGGGATTTTGAGATTTTAAATCAAAAAGCTGGGGGGAAGGGGAAGGCTGTTTCATGTTTTAACATGGGCAAAACAATATGTTTCCTCCAAATTGCATTCTGAGAAATGGCTGACTCACCTTCACCTGCAGCTTTCCTCACAAAAACATTAAGCTCAAGACAGAGATCCAGCATGGAGAATTTCAGCCTGAAGGGTTAAAATCATAAGCAGCAGACAACAAAGTTTGAAAATAAGAAGTCTTTAGCCAAGTGTCACAAACAGCTTCTCCTGTGGCATTAAAAAAAAAAAGGGAATAGATTCATTTCTGTGAGGAGGCTTATGCAAACTAACATCTTTTATAGCATCACACTGTTAAATGAACCTCATTTCAATGCTGCTTACACCAGTGTGGCTTTGATGTAATGCTGCTGCTCCTGATTTATTCCAGTTTAAGGGAAAAACGAATCCACCCATGTGTGTCTGGGCCTTTTTGTTATCAAACTCTATGAGAAAATACATCAAAACCTCAGGATCATCTCAGCCTGTCAGCTTTACTTCTCAAAAGCCAGAGCGGTGCATAAACTCACAAAAGAGCTTACGGCTCAACAAAACTCTCTCTCTTTTTTTTTCTTCAGAGCTTGACTCCTTTCTGATCCCCTCAGCAGCATGCGTGGTGCACCCACTCTGTGCACAGTTGCTGTTTGTACCAATAAAACAAGTCATAAAACTGGAGTCCCCCGGCACCTCGTTCGGAAGATGCAGCAGTGCAAGCAGGCAGTGGAAACGTTTGGCTGCAGTTGCTCGCATCTCCCACCACTGCCTCCCTCAGCTACTCCAGCAGAAATGATCGTGGGACAACACTTGTGTCACGAAGCACCTTCTGGCAAAAGCCAGATCATTTCTCACTCAGTCAGGCTGAAAGGCAAGGGATGTGTTTATCACAAAGTAGCTCTTCAATGACTATACCCTTGCTGTTGATCACCATCAAACCTCCAGTGCAGCTCCCTTCTTTGCAGAAAGGAGAAGGCCCAAATTTTTACTTTTTATAGCTTCCTATGTAGAATTAAAATTTTAGTTTGAGCTGAGATGTCTGGAGAGAAAAGCTAGCAAAGAAAAGTCTGGACTGTGTCTGAAACAGGGCAAGAGCACGATTATGAATATATGCCTAAGAGCTTGTAGCTGGACAGATTTTTCTTTTTGTTTTGTTTTGTTTTTTTAATTCTCAGACACATTAACTTTTTATGATGTCTCTTGTAAAAGTGTAGCTAAAAATGGAATTGTAATAGAAAGAAATATAGCTATGTTATCTTCCTAATAATATATCAGATTTATTCTGCAACAACATATAAATTTCTAGTGCCCCAAACACCATGTCATCTTCAAAGGTCATTTTGACTTTGATACTTGAAATAAAAAGGGAAAAGGTAGTATTATCTACTAATACTTTACTCCTGTGTTCTTAAATTTTAACCTTTTCTTGCTGTGATCTATAAATGGATGCAGGTTTCTATATAATGAGCTGGAATCTTAGCAGATTTAAAATAGGCTTAGTCCACTGAGTTGAACTGAGCTGCGCCAATTTATGCCTACTGAAGTTCTAGCCCACCATTCATAACCCTTTCAGCAGTTTCTAACTAGCTTGATACATTCTTTCTCTGTTAATCCCCATTTCTGTAATGAGCAGCATACCAGAAAGAGTTGAAACTCCATTCAACTGTACCACATATTCCCTAAAATTCTTAGCAATATGAAATAATAGCATGAACCCAGGACATCCTCACTTTACCTTAAGGTCTAATAGCTTGAGCTATGTGATTACTTATAATATGGCACTTGTTGAAAGGCTACAGCCAACATCTGACACTATCTTTGCCTTTCAGCCTCGTCACACAGTAAGAATTTGCACAGCCTGGGGGGATATTTCATATATAATTGGCAGGCTCATGCTTTTCACTGGGAGAGGTAAGCTGGAGAATTGCTCCAAAATCTTTGCTAACTACTTTTATGTCACTAGAACTTGGTGTCTTGATATGGTTATCTTCTTGACTCAGTATTTATACTATCCTTACCACAAGAGTATTTGAGCCTGTACTTTCTTTTATTGCATCTCTATTTTTTGGCATGGACCAAACTCTGTAATACCCATCCATTTCAGCCTAGCCACATGGTATCTTAAATGCCATACAAAACAGAACAAGTTATCTCAGATCTTGCCAGAGTTGATATATTCACTCATACTGTTAGGTCAACGTTTATAATAACAATTTTTATTATATTTCATATCTATTATTATAAGATTATGATCTAGCAGTGCCTGGAGGTCTCAGAAGCGGCTGGCTCATCATGCACATAGTGAGAGACAGTTTTATACTCCTGGAGAAACCATCCAAAATGAATTTGGGTTATTTAAGCAGCTGCAGCGTACCTTCTAATTTCAGCCTCTGGACTTGCACCAGACGTCATTTGGAGACACAGGGTGTGATATGGCGGAAGATCATTTCCCAACAGTGATATTAGCTCATGTTTCTAAAGCAATTCTTAGTGCCTCCCAGACTAAACGTCTTTAATGGCTGTCCCAGGAAAATAAATGGACCATGAGCAGAAGTAAGACAGGTTTCAACTGAACAAGGAAATTGTATGTGAGTTTGAAGTCATTTGAGACCCAGATGGAACTGAGGGTTTAAGAATAAGTCTCTGATCCATGTTTGTAGTTGGGTAATTCAAACTGTGATTCTGCTGAGTTTCAGCACTCTGTCATCATCTACATTTAATTTCACCCTCCAGAGTGCTCACTGTAGTGCTAAAAATCCATACTAATAGGAGACTTTACAGAAAATACACTATAGCTGAATGAGAGACCCCAGAGCTGAAACCACAGAGAACTTTTGGAGAAGGAAAGAGAACAATGGAGAAGCTTGTGATACAGCTAAATCACTACTGACTTCTGCAAAAGATGTGGTCTGCCTTAACTCTGTTTTTTTTCCCAACCGAGTAGATGCTGCCCTGCTCTGCATATTTATTCCATAGATATTACAGATGTGTCTGTCAGAATCAGACTTACAACTGTAAAAGAGCAGTAGTTTAATATGTATCGTTAACACTGCTAAATATTTGCAACAGCAACAAAAACATGAGACCCCCACCTCTGATGCTAGAGAATAATAATAGGCTAATATTAGGATTATATAGGGATCAGGATAATATTAGGACTATATATACATAATAATTATATAAGAATAGACTAATACTAGAAAATAAGAATAGCCTAGCACATATTTCTGCATGGAAGGTCTTCCAGATATACCAGGGGCCATTTTCACACTATGCAACAGCTGCTGTTCCTGTTGCCTACATACGTGATACCCACTAGTGTAAATGGCTTCTTCTCCCATTCTTTCCGCAAGAGTGCAGGGCCACAGACATGACTGAAAGCATGCCCTTTCTCTCCCTGACATTCAGCCTGTTTTTCTGCTCAGCCTTTGACCTCTGCTGACAGCCCCTTAGTTTACTGGAAAACATCCACAGCATGAGTAGCACACTGGCAAAAACAATGGCCTGTGTATGCACTCCATACTGCATATGGAAATATTTTTCCACTGATGAAGGAATAAGCAGGCCAGCCTGCAGACAGCAACATGGGAGAAAGACAATCATCCAGTGAAAAAAAATCCAGTGAGAGTTAATGAACTTCCTCTAAAAAGTGGTTTCACTCGATAAAGGTGTTAGTATGCTAAAAGAAAGTTTTATGCTAGTGCAGGAGTGAGTCTCAGCAACTGATCTTTTTTAAAGGGTCTTCCCATTAGCAATCTCTCGACAGAAATCCCCAGAGGTGTTAGGAATCTGTAACATAAACCTGTGCTTAAAGAGAAAACTTTCATCTTGTTGTGTAAGGCTTTCCGTAATTTCAGCTGTGGCAAAAAACAATACTACCTTCCACAGCTGCTGTTTCTCTCTAGACACTTAACAAGACCTCAGTCAAATCTAATACATATCTCACTTGCTCAAGGCACTCACAGACATTCTTTGGAGTGACAAAAAAAGCTTTGGCAATGATATTGCTGCGTAGAAAGCAGATTGGTAGGTTCAGTAAGTGTAAGAAATGCACGTGTGTGAAAGGTTAAAAAGAAATCTGATACATGCCAGACCTGTTCTTACAACCTAAGTATCTCACGTGCAGGTAGAAAACCAGCAAAAGTATGAGTAATTTGCTTTTACAAGATTTATATTTGCACTGCTACCTACTCAGTCATTCAGATGCCCAGTGTGCACATGCATTTTAAGAGCCAGTCTTCAGTCCAGTCTTAATTATGTCTTGTTTTGCATTTAAAAGCTTGAAAAACATTTTACAGGCCAGTCAGTGATTCCAGGAACTGTATACTGAAGGAGAAATTAGAGCCCTGCTGAAGCCAAAGGGAGTTTTGCCATGGACTCCTGTATCTCAGCCCGGGCACTCCCTGTGAGCTAAACTGAGGCTGCAGTTATTGCTCTGGCAGTTTGTAACTACAGAAATGGAAGCTAGTGGCTAAAATGGAGTTGTAAGTGCCAAAAGCTACAATTCCAGTTGTTTCTCAGTTATGTCATACCCCTGTCTAAATACCCTTCTAAGAGACACTGCATTACCAAAGTCATTAGCAAGTCATTTTATTTCCATTATATCCACATTTTCATCCAGAAATAGAGGAGAAAGGTAATCAGCTCTCTTGCTCACCTACACACACTGCATGTTAATGCGGTTGGGATTTTTTTTCTTTGGTTGCTTTCTTAATGCTAGACAAAACACTCTGCCACTTTTTAACAGCATGCTAAACCCACATCAATTGTACATACACAGAAATACAAACCTAACCCTGTCTTACACTAAACTTCCTCCTCTGCTTTCAAAAAGATATGGGGAAAATTAGAGTCCCAGTACAGATCTCCAGATCAAGGAGTCTATTTGCCTGCTTATACTGTGTCAAGAAAATGCTCTTGGCATCCCGGACCAATCACCAATGCTAGACCTGCTGGCCAAAGTGGCTCACAGCAATGAGAAATGAGGGCATTTATCCAAGACCAGCTTCTCAAAGGAGAAAGTGGGTAAATTGCACAAGTTGCTGAGGGAATTTGCTGTCCTGGGGCCAATGCAGTCTGGTGTCAGCTTGTACCGTTTGCAGGGTCTACTCAGCTGCAACTGAGCCTTTAAATCAAGGTTCACTTTGCATGTACTGATAAGTCAATATGACTAAACAATATTGCCACATTGCTTCATTTTATTTATTTGTTTTGACCTACAACTTGACTTCAGCCCTATTAACATCCTCTTGGCTACATAATGTGGCTGACAGTTTAAACTGACCATCCCTTGGGGCAGAGGTATAAAGTGTCTGTTGCATAAATAAGTCTCTGAAAGTGCTCAGTCTCTGCTCAGTGCATTATGAACCACCAAGTTTAAAACACAAACAAATCAGGGTGGAGCCACTCCAAGCACTGGTCACCTCAGGCATATTTTGCTCCTTCTCTTGATCAAAGAGATTCAGACTGTCACAGCTCAAACGCGGAGGTGGCATAGCCTAATTTAAAACCTTCCTGAGTATCACATGAATGCCAAATAGAGCCTCATACCTCAAGGTAAAAGACATGTAATTTATTAACCTAATGCTTGATTGACTGGCACTACCACACCAACACAGAGGATCATCTATATGAACACAAATGAAACATCAATGTACAATAGCACAAAGTTTAGTTAAATGAATAGCTTCATCTGATGACAGAAGTGAGATACTTGCTTCCTCTTTATGACTTTGCAAATCTCTCTTTTAAGTCCCATACTAAGTAAATACACGGTATCTGTGAGGTATGGCCACTCATCTGAGGCAAATTCCACCAGTAACTATGGAAAGCACCATTTATTGAACTTAGAGCTGGTCACACTTCAGAACTGTTCTAAAAGATCAGGGTAGGTATTTTTCGATGAAAAGAGTTTGCTCTCTGTGGAAACACACTATTGCTGAAAAACAACAGAGCTGGAAACACACCAGTTTATAGGAGAAACGAAGTTCTCATCCCCAATTCCAGCAGGCTCCCTGTGGGGACCATCTTATGCCCACAACGTCCTCTGTGAGCTGCACCATGAAAATGCATCTTGCTAACAAAACATGTGCCTTATATTGTCATACATCACTCATCTTCTCCACACATTTTATATAGCCTACACTTCCCTTTCAAATGGTTTAAACTATTGCTTGAGGAATCAAGCTGCAACTGAGCTGTAGTCAAATAAAGGTTAGTGTCTTTCTATTAGGAAGGAATAGCAATACAGAGGTATGAAAATTCTGTCATCACAAGTAGACAGATTTAAGACTGACACTCTGTCAGGGCTTCTTTCCC
>VZTV01117120.1:0-20198 GCA_013400875.1 Anhinga rufa
ATGGAAGGAATAATTAACAGCAGCACTGATGGATCTTCATTTAAGGCCATTCTTCTACAATTCCCCAACTACAAGGAGTATATTAACTTATGGTAACCACAGTATTACCCTAAGTGATTAAAATAAATTTCATCACACCTAAACCATGTTTCTCTCTGGGTATCTCACTACCAGACTTTCATTTACGTTCACTTTTAAAAGATCCAGTTGGCTGAAGCTCCTGCCACAAATACACTTTCCATCAAATCGAAGCTGTTCTCTGTTGAGCACTCAGGTTTTGGCTCCTCCTACCCCCCTTGGGAGAGCTACGGAAAATGAACTTTGAACATGCTTTCAGAAGTCATGAACAAGCATCTGGAAAACACTGACTTCAGGAGGCAGGCAGAAAGCCTTAAGATCTCTTCCCTGGAAAAGTTCTACTCATTTCATCAAATGGCCATGAAGTAACACCTGCCTTAGCACCAATATTGCGCTGATTCATGAAAAAGGAAAGAGAGGATGTAAAGGATCCTATTCTTAAGACAGAACACCACTTCAGCATATGCCCTGGAAGATGATGTACTTTCTAAAGAGCAGCAGAAATACAATCAGGCAATGAGTGATGATAGAGGTAGTGAATGACAAATACATAATTTTTTGCAGCCATACAAGGTACCCTCAGAGACTGTCTCAACTCTGAGACAAAATCCATTTCACCAACCACCACAGCATGCTGAGCTGTGGGTGTTCATGCACTCCCACATGCCTTCAGATGGGCACGGCTGTGAGAGGCAGCAAGGCCTTGCCAGCCACACGTGCTCCTCCTTGTTCTCATCACAAAACAAAAGCGCCTGTGCAAGGATGATGGGAGAACAGTGTCAGCTGAGGCTATGGTGGATGCCACACAACAAAGAGCTGTCACTGAATCAGGATGATCAATGCTCCTGTCACTTGGCGCAATCACCCGAGGCATGCCAGGCACAAAGTCATCAATCACTGCAATGTAAGCCTACCCCATAATGCATGCAACTATTTGCCTTGGGCTGCTGCCTTGTTAAAACTCCCCCAGACTCTTTACTGAGATACACATTTTGAGAAGTATTCCCCACTCTGCCCTTCTAAATCCTGGGGAGTGCCTTCTTATTATGATAACAATTTCACCCATGATTTAGGCACTGTCCTTTCAGTGTATGCATGCAGTGAATCCTCCCAGGAGGAGGAACAGGTTCTGGTTTTGTTTCATTCCGCTTTGTCTTTACTAGCAGACAGAATGCTTTCCCTTCATGATTGGCCTGGAAGGGGACACCAACATGGCTATTCTTGACAAAACTACCGAGCCATCTTTTATAAGTTTACGGAAAAGGGCATCTCCTGTTATGTATCCCCAGGAAGAAGAGTATTCCACTGCACTAGCAGTTTGTCTTGATGAAGAAATGGCCCAGTGAAACATGTGATGCAAAGGCTGTAAATTACTCTGCAAGACCATCCCAAGAGCTTAGCTGGAGAGCTCTGTGCTAGTGGAAATTCTACAAAGACTGTGATACATGTTTCAAACACATACAGAATTTAAGATATCAATACACAGAATGACCTTCCATAGAGATAGACAGTGCCAGATACTGCTAGTAGTATTTTAGGAGATGGGAAAAAATTCCTAGCAGTGTGAACATGCAGCATAAGCCACAGAAGAGCAGATGAGGGTAAAAGAAGCAGGCATGTAAAGCCCACTGTGCTGCACAGACTTTATGTAATAGCCACATGCATGGACAAATACAGCAGGAACAACTTCGGAAATGGTGGAAGCTTTTCAGATGTAAGCCCTCCAATACCTTTTGCAGATAAGCATTAGCTTGGTTGTAATCACCTGTATTTTTAAAATAAACTCTGCCAAGCCAGCATTTGAACCTCTACTCAAAGGGTAAGATTGATGGCTTGTGTCAAACTTATTAATATGTATTTACTGCTTTCCCTACAATTTTTGGATGAGGAAAAGAACTCAGCTGGTTAAAAATGCTGTGGAAAAATAACTGTGTCTGTTGAACCATATGTGTGTGCATATGTGTAATCTATCTTATAGAAAGAATTACAAACTGAGGAGAGTGAAGGTACTAAGGTCACACACCAACAAATCCCACATGGAGAAGGATTATCCTACGTGGATTTCCCAATTAAGAGCACAACCAAAATCAAAATCAAACCAAACCATAATTTTGCTAGTTTACAAGCCAAATCCTTTCAGCTGCTCACGGCTAAGTCAATCCTTCAACGCCTATTGTGAATTTCTCCACTTAACCACAATTCATGTAATCAAGGCAACAGAATTGCCATTGCAAACTACCATTACCATTTTTGTAATATTTTACATTATTAGTGGATCCTCCTTTACTAAAGATTATAAATTATTAATTTCTTTCAGTTCCTCTTCCTAATTGCCCATCATCTTGTCATCTCAGCTACTCTTTTGTCCTTGACCCTCCCCCTCATTTCTGTGCTTTTCACTCCTTGTGTAGCAAAGGACCCCAAACTGTACACTGAATTCCTAATTGGCTACAGGAAAAGCTGAACCTGCAACCCTTGATTTATGAAGCTGTTACTCTGCCTCTTGGGAGCTCTGTTTGAGATGCAATAGATGAAGGCAGCAGATAGATGCAGCGTCCTCATGCATGTAAAGCATCTGCTCTGTCCCTGAAGCTTCATTCCCACTCAGAGCTTGCAGTTGGGGCTACGTTGAAGACACATTACAAGCATGTGCCTTATTACTGCAGGAAGCAAAGTTGAAGAGTTTGAGATTGTCAGGTTCAATGAAGCTGTCAGCATAGCAAATCAAGGATAAAGGGATTGACAAAAAGACCCACCATATAACAGATAGGCCACTCAAAATTTAAAAATAATTGTAACCTGTATTTTCTCTTACTGTATTTGAATCTAATCTGTTTTCTCAATCAAGTCAAACTAATTACACAGCAGTTACATAAAAGTGCAAAAAGAAAATGACCAGGTCAGAGCAGCAAACTGGCCGTGATATACCATTTAGGATTATTAATATTTTCTTTTAGTGTATTATATTATATAATCAGAAAACTGAACACTTTCAAATATTCTCAACATCTGACCTTCAAAAGCACTTTGGTTATTTGCCAGGGCAACACTCTTCAAACAAATCATACTGGCCATACGTAACCTAGTATTATTTGCAATCTAATTAACATGTTTAGAAATGGTTTAGAAACATATTTACACCCCTAGTTACGAATTCTTGATATTTTTCTTTAAAGCTAATCCCACCAGATCATAAGATCAGATATGTAAGCAAACCTAATATCTGTTTTCAAAGAGAAATAACTATTTTCTGTTAAAATTATTTAGAAATTCCCAGCACAGAATAACACATTTGGTCCATTGTTTTAAAATTTGAAAAACCCAACAATTTGAAGTCAGCATACTTTCTGAGAAATCACAGTATTTTTCTTTTATATTGTCTATGATAAGAGTTCTTCATACAATTTATGAGGCAAACCAAAACACCTCCAAAAAAAAATTTTAGGAACCCTCTGCATGTGCATTTTTCTTCTGGGAACCTCTAAAGACATACCTTAACTTTTTCTCCAAACCATGACAGTATTTCAGTTGGTCTGGTAGAGAGGGTAGCACAGGATGAGAAGAAAACACTTCAGAGTTCTGATCAGACGACAATGTAGCTTTGAACAATTCTCCCTGAAACGCCTATTAACTGAGGTCTCAGCGTGCATGTGTTTATGGAATACCAGTGGAAAATAGAAAATCAGCTCTGCTAAATATAAACTTGTACTAGACTATATTAAACCTCTGTCAAGTATAATTGCCATAATCAAAAATGGAAATACACTTATTTATGCCCTTAACACATTTCACATTTGTACTGACTTCTCTGGAGCCTTGAAGATTTAAGTCAACAGTTCACAAAGTAAATACACATATAAACAAACATCGCCCCCTCCATATTTGTACATTATTAACAATTTTAAATATAAAAGCTTTCAGAAAACGAAGCATTCCTGCCTGCAGATTCAGAACTATGGCTCAGAACACAAAAAGCAAAAAAAGAGGTTTCTCCAACATGATGGAAATGTCTGAACAAACCTAATTCTTATGCGAGTAGTCCATAAGAAGAACATTAGATTTCAGTATCAAAAAGCCAATAAAACAACCGAATGAAAAGCTTTCATTTTCAAATTATATTAAAAATAAACCATTCACTAAAATTAAAATTCAGCCTTTGAAATGGGACTTGAACTCTTTATGCATACTCTGCCCTGCTGACCCTTGCTAAAGGGTGCAAGTCAATATGAAATACTCACAAATGGAGAGTGGATGATGGATTTTCTGCCAAATAACCCTAAGCTAGGGAGCCTGCTTTTATTTCCTTTGCCAAGTGATAAATTAAGAGAACTTCCTAGCATATATGATGTTTTCCTGTTTGCATTTTTTTAACCTCTGGTTCTTCTCTTCTTATAAATAAAAGCAATACAACCAGTAGGTAACAAAAGAACAAAAGGAACTGCTTATTTGCTTCTTATGAGTTGGGAGTTTTAAAACTAGGTAAGATTGCTAACTTGAGGAGGGAAGGGAAAATAAATAGGACAGAAGTTGCAATGTCATCAGTTTCTACTCATTAGAATGGTATTTTATTTATCAGGAACTGGGCAGTGCCTCTACTTTCTGAATGAATGACAGATCCTTCCTATTTATTTTTACCTCTGGATAACTGTCCTGAGACTGAGAATAATGGATAGCCCTTAACAGTTGTACACTCCAAACTTTTAATTTATGAATGTAATTGACAGAGGAAAGAGTTGTGTTAAGCTCTAACATGTTGCACAAGAGGTCAGCATACACAGCATTAAAATACCATGTCAGCTTGTCAGTGAATTCCTGATGCATGTTTAAGTACTGGCAGCTGCCATGGCTCTACAAAAGCCCCATTCCGCTAAAGTTCTTACTACTGTACTGTTTGGCATCTATTTGCTACGGTGAGACAGTTCCTGCCCCTAAGAAAGTTTATAAACTGAATAAACAAATCAGGAAGAATGGGATTACATATGCAGGCATGGGGGCTGAAATTACTTGCTTAAGGCCACAAAGCTAGTCAAGGATGGAGGTGGTAACAAGATGTATACCTCCTGACGTGCACTACAGTGCCCCAGCCACAAGACCAGGAGTTCTCAATCACAGAACATGTGCTGCTGGTGACAAATGATGGACTCAGCAGCTCTTTCTCCTCATTGTTTATTGGGCAAGAAAGAGAAGCAAAGACAGGTCTCCTCAAGAAACCAGCTCCTCAGGAGCCAGCCAGCTCTAGTAACCGGGCAGCCAGCAGGAACGTTCACGCCACCCTTCCTGCCTCCCCATTGCCATCACGGCAAATCCCCCAGGCATACAGTCCCAACCCAAACACCGTCTCACTGCACCTCCCTTCTACTCTGAAAACCCATGTGAAGAAAACAAAGCATGGCTTTCTCAAATAAGGCATGCATGTCCAGTTCTCCACTTGCTTCTGACCCAGCCATTTCAGTTACAGTGCGACACTTCATTCAGCACATATGCCACTTCACAGCTCTCAGTCTGTGAGAAAACCATTTAATTTCTTTGCCTGTGAGGCACACAGCAGCATCCATCCACCAGCAAAGTTTCAAAAACCTTGAGAACAACCATGCAAGGCCACACTATCTCTTCATTATTTTCTATCATATCATATCATTGTTGTGTTTTAAATTGCTTTCCTCCCACTGAAATCACTTCGCCCATGAATTCAAACTCCTCTAAATGTACTAATTAAAATGCCTGGTCTCTCACATGACATCTGGCCTGAGAACAGTGGTAACTCCTGGTCACTAGGAGGAAAGGCAGTCAAATACATAGTTTTGTTATCCTGCAGGGTGGCCCTTCTGAGCAAAGATACGTAGCCATTAATTACACAAGCTCTAAACAAAAGGAAAACACAGACAGAGTTGCTACACTAGAGAATGAATGTCAGAGCCTGCAAAGGAAATTAAAACAAACTGCAAGGGTCTTCAGCCACACAAATTGAAAAGTAAAAGCTAATAAAGTGAGGTCACCATAATATATTAAAGATGGAATTGAAAAAACAAAATACACAAGAGCTGAATGAATGTACTACTCTTAACAGAGTGAATCAGGAATTTCAAAATCCTGGAAGAAAAAGAAAACCATAAGGCTTGTATCAGCATTTTAAATAAGTTCCTTTTCTCTTGGCACCTTGTATCTGAAAAGTATCAAAACCTGTGTCTAAGAAACATAAGAGAAGTGTGGGGAAATCTGAGTGACTACAGGCTTAACGGTATTCAGAGTTTTAAGAAAAGAATAATTTAAAAACTTTTGAGGTAAGTAAGAACTGTAACTTCTGTCTACCAGAGGCAGGCTGTGCCAGATAAAAACCTTTCTCCAGTAACGAAAACGTGCAACATGTCATCAATGTGGCCTTCAGGAAAAAAACCTGCTACAGCAATACATATGAATGTGTTAGCAAGGCTAGAAAAAAATTATGATTACATGATTAAAAGAGAGGAGAATAGGCAGCCATGATAGGAGAACTGCAGGACAGGAGGGAAGACCAGTCTGAGGGCTCTCATTTACTATTTGCTAAACAACCTCAGCAGAAAGACTGAGGAACACTGATGGACTTTATTGACAGTGCTGAAGTTTGAAAGCATCGCCAACACGGAGAGGAATTAGGATATCACACGGGAAAAAGCTGCTGTGGTGTTTAGAAGAAATGGAGAGAAACAGAATGAAAGTTAGTAGTAAAGAGCCACTGCCATTGGAGATTAATGACAAAAAAAAAAAATCGGACTTACAATTTGGGAACTTCATACTTGCAAAGATCAGAGAAGAGTCTGGGAGCCTAGCAGTATGAAGTCAATCACAGAATGAGTGAAGTACAGAAAATGAGAAAGAAAAAAAAGAGGTGACTGATCTGAGGATAAACACCAACAAGATAAGAGTGACTTTGCAGAGCTCTGTGCAGGCACCTGTGTTGAAGAAAGTGAATACTGTAACAGATGCAGAAACTAAAAATGCAGATAGGCTATGTTATAGGAATGTCAAGCCTACCACTAATTATAAAAGATTAGACATGCGGTGCTTGTTTAGTTAGACAGTATAAAAATTATCACCTGAGAAACAGAAGACTAAGCTGGAACACAGTATTACAGAACAAGAGCAAATGAGTCCAAATTGGCCATGGAAACCCAGCTAGCTTACCAGCAGTAGCAGCAAGAGTTAAAAATGCCAGCTAATTTCAAACTGGAGCTCAGTCAGTTTATGAAGGCGATCATCTGATATGCTTGTCATATAAAGCAGAGAACTCAGTTGAACAGCTGATGATTTATAATCACAAGTTCTTTTACTCCTGTAAATTGCCCCGTATCATTCTGGGTATCAACAACAGGTTTGGGAACATATATTTACAAATAGTGAGTTTTGTAGTGAGGGAATGCCAAGTGAATTTCTAACACTTTGTGGATTTATTTTTTCTTTAACGGGAAGAAGGTAAAATCTCACTACAAGACAGTCCATAATTTGGGAGCTTTTATCTTCAAAACAGTATCACCTCTGCTTATTGGGCAAAAGACCTCTTTTTTATGACACGTGTAATATCAGACATAATTTAATAGTTCATGATCAATACCAACTTTCGGTTTTCAGGTTAGCTTTGCATAATCTACAAGCTCCCAAATTAATTCAGCTCTGAAATACTGATATATGATACCAAGGTCAATGCCAGAATGCTTCCTGACACACAAAAACATTTAGGACAGCGCTCTTCTATCCGATCTTCCTTCTGACAAGCTTTATTTTGCAATGCATCCTAAAGATCAAAACTGTCAGAAGAAGCAGCTTCAAGAGATCTGCAGTCAAAACATGGAGTCACTCACAACTTTCCCAAGGACTCTGACTACACAAAAATATAAGAGAAGTTTTGATTCTCATTTGGCATAATAATTAATAAATTATTTCAAGACTGTTTTAAGCATTTTCTGCAACAGAAATGGATATTTAAATGACACTGCAATTTAAACTGATATTTAGATGACTATTTAAATCATGGTCACCTGACTTTCAGTGGCAGCAATCCATAAGCAAGGGATGCATGATTTGCTCCCAGATTATTTGTGACAAGGCATTAAATAAGCTCAGCTTTCAGGAACTTTGACTTTCTGTTGGTGAAGGAAAACGCGTTGCACAACATCTCGTCTCTGAAGATTTTCCAGCTTATTGGTAAGAAAATTTCGTAAGATTTTAAAAAGCAAAGGGGAACAGGAGAAGATTTTTTGTTTCTATACAACATGTGACAGAAATGGAATTTACTTTTACCTCAGCAAATATGAAGAAGGAAATAAAAAGGGCACCTGGGATGTGAATGACATCACCATTCACAAGTGAAGGACAAAGATTCGCAGATCATCTAGCAGTAACAGTACCTTATTTTGCAGTTTGTGCAATATTTTGTGGTACCACCATGCCTTGTACTATTAGACCATGATTTTAAGACCCTTGCAGCAATACTAACACAGTGTCACCTTCCCCTCCAATACTCCACTGTCACAGCTGTGCTAAGCACAGCTGCTTGAGCAGCTGCACTATGAATGGGATCAGCGAAAACACTGTAAAGTTTTGAACATCCAGTACATAGTTTGTGGCACACACATTTCAGAGTAGGCCAGTAACATGCTGATAATGTTGTCAACCACCGTGTACCATGAAACCTTAACCTTGCTTTAACACTTAAAGCAAGAAAAAAAAACAGTTCAAAGAGCAAAATATTGGAACATAATCACATTACATTTTATTTCTTGTGAAAATAAGGAGTGAAGAAGTCAAAAGATGAAATAACACAAGGTAGAAAGATGCTGGACAGAATCTTAAAAATTAAAACTCTCTGGAGGTTCACCACATGGAACCCCTTTCTAGTGGTATCAAGCAACAACAAAAAAAATTAAAAAGAAATCCTTGAACTCAACATTTAAATGGAATAATATCACATGTACTACTGGTGCCAAAAGAAGTTTAGCCAAAGTATTTGGGCTTTATTTCCTCTTTTGGAAAAAAGACTGCTACTAAGAACATAGTTTGAAGTGTCTTATGACATTAAAAAAATCTGCTGAAGATTATTCATTTAGTGCACTAAACATTCCTGTTATACAATGTCTGCTCTGAGAGTATGTAAAATGGATACCCTTTGAAATACAACTTTGTATGTACTAAACAGATAGAGCATCTAGCATCATTAGTTTAACAAGAGTACCGGCACAATAAAAAGAGTCAATTACTTAGCTCATAATATCTACTGCTTCTACTTGAGTTTATACCATTAAAAATGTGTGACAAAGTCCTTCCAATTACACCAAGTGGACCAACTAAAGAAACAGAAAGTGAACCTTTCATAAGAAAGGCACCAACAGCTTGCATTAACCCTCCTCTTGTCACCTGATATGACACCAGGAAAGACAAAGGCACACTCAACCTTGCCTAGCACAGTGTGCTCTCAGTGTTGAATGGGACGTGCTTATTAGGAGTAGGAAAGAAAGCAACTGCCAAACATATATCCAACCCTGAAAAACAAACTTCAGAAGGACTTTGGTTTCCTTTTCTTCCAATTTATAACCACCCCTTTCCTCAGCTGAAACACCTTAAAGGGATTAAAGAGATGGATAGGGCAATCTGCTGAGTTGTTTATTGCAATAATTTCTGACTCACTGACAAATATGACTGAGGAAAGCTCATTCCTCTTCCTCTTTCATCCTTTAATCCTTCAAAACACCTCTTCTGCAGCCTGCATTCACTAAGTAAAAAAACTCTCTAGTTCATCCTTTCTATTCACCTTAAGAGAGTATTAAGAAACAATCTGACTGATGCAGAAAAGGAACTTGGAGTTTTAGAAATTATTCTGTTGCTTTAAGCCAGCACAGAAGGATAGAGAAGCAGAGAGATGCGATGTAAGAAGCCCTGACACTGTTAGATGTGTTAAGCATCAGAAATGGTTACTTCTTCCTGAGCCCAGCACCAGACTCATCACAAGGAGTGACTAGCTGCATTCTGTGTTGATAAAGGTACCAAAATTTCCCTGTCCTTTTTTTTGTTTATTCATATCTCCTTTCCCTTCTTAACAAGGCTGCCTGCATACATGACCACAGAAGTAAACAAGGATTGCAAAACACTTTGCCCTTATGGCATGCCTTAAAGGTGACAAGTTAGAACAGATCCTGTAGTCTATCCTTTCCATTCCTGGGTGCAATTCAAGGCACCTCTCTCTAAATAAACCTTTGTCCCTAGAGAGAAATTTGAGACATCAGCAACCAGAATAAATTCCATCTCATTGATGCTTCTTTGCTCTCCTTCCTCTGCTCTCCCTGACACAAGACATGCCTCCTGAAACCTACAGAACCTCTCACCATTTGTCTACCTGCAAACTACACCAAGAATTTTTTTCCCCCCATGGAAGCTATCAGAAAAAGGAAACTGCTGGGTGAGCAAGATGGCAATACTACTGTGATAAAGGCATGTTTTCCTATGCTTTGCCAGCTGCCTGTCAGTAGGCACTTGTCACCTCTTGCCCTTTGAGTAAATAGCAAGTCTTTCTAGGACAAGGACTTTATTTTTGTTCTGCACACACACAGTGCTTATGACTGGGACTCTTAACTGGCAGCAGTTACAGTGTGGCTGAATCCATACACTATTTCCCAAATTCTTGAGGGGTGTGTGTGTCTGTGCGTGATCAAAATCATCCCCAAAGTAAGGGCAAATCAAAATACATTCCCCTGAATCATGAAAAACGAACACAGGCACAAAGAGTAATTTGTGCAAAATTAAAGCTTTACAGAAGCGGCAAATTCTTCCTCAGGGCTGCCAGTAAAAACTTCAGTTGCAATTTATACCAAGTGTGGCCTACAGTATTCACCAGCTTCTGTGGATCAGCCATGAGTTTGACATTCCTACATCAGAGGACAGCAATGAAGAACAAAAGGGGAAAGAAAGACCTTAACACCACAAAACAAAAAACCCCAAAAGAAGTAATGGCTTAAATACAGGTGAGGATGTATTTCTCTACTCAGTCATAGCACAGGACTCAGCCTAAATGCCAAGCTCCTTTCCTTGCCACTGCTGAGATGTCAGCTGTCTTTGCTGTTTAGCAATTAAGGTGAACCAAAAGCAAGTGATGCAGAATTGATTAAACAGGCCAGATTAGGCAACCTTTCATAAAAAAGGAAAATGAAATGTCAAAGCAAACTTCAGGCTGCTGCGAGAGGGGCTAAAGAGACATGTGAGGGACTGCAAAGCTCTGATAGCAACTGTGAGGATTGGCACGTTCAACGTGCTGCAGTGCAACACTTCCCGGGCCATCAGCACAGCTGCCCCGAGTGGCCCAGATGCTGTGTGGCCCACAAACTGCTCGCTGGTACAGGGGCTGCCTGCACCCCGCAGCTGTCCTCAATGGCCCACACTTGATCACAGCAAGGATGGGGGGAATTTGCAGGGAAATGGGCCAGAAGCCATAAAAGGCTGAGAAGACAAACAAGTACAAGCCACCCCAGTGCTAGCTGAGACATTGCAGTAAAAGTTCAGTGGCAAAACCCATACTGAGAGAACTCAAAACTAGAGCAAAAACACTGAGTTGTTAGCAACAAGGCTCAGGGAAGCGGGATCGGACAAGCTGAGCTAAAAGGCTTAGGTTATCTCAAACCTAATGAGGGCCTGTGATTTACTTGGATACCCGAAACTGAAGTGGGGAATGCCTTCAATTAGTGAGAGTTCACAACAGGACTCGATGGTTAAACTTTGTTTAGGTTTTTTTTAAACCAGACTGTCTACATCATTGTTAACTGACACCACTCAAAAGGCAGTTGCAATTCCAGCTGCAGAGCAAGCAGAGGAACAGACAATGCAGGCCAGAGAGAGAAAGTAAGGTTTTAAAATGCATTTAAAACGAACATTTTGGGAGGTTTTTTTTTTTTTTGCCTTGGCTGTTGTGGCACATGGTCACACAAACAGTGGGACCTACACAACAGATTGGTTTTTCGTTGCTGACTGTCCTAACTCACCCTCTCCTGCACTAGCTCCGGTGTTTTTGTGACTCCGGGCTGAACTGCTTCTGTGTTAAGTCAGCAGAAAACTAAGCCAACAAAAAGGGCAATAGGTTCTGCTGGGATGTCATGCAAAAACAGTTGAGCACAGGCTGAGAAAGGAGACAGGCGTAGCTGCTCTGGCGATGCAGGCTCAGTCTGATTAGCTAGTGTATCCACAGTAGCTTTACTGGCACTTTAAAGCTCCAAATGAGGCTATAATACTACGAATATTTATTTCGGCAAAACCACCATCTTATGTGGCATTATCTTGACTTCCCCGTCGCGCATATAGCCATTTGCCCAGGCATTGTCTCTGAGGGGAAGGAAGGGGATTTTTTTGTTGTAGTTGTTTTCACTCAAGACCAACTCTCCAGTTGAGTTTACTCGTGGCTTTATAAACAGGTGTGCTGGCAAATGAGGGGTTGCACAGGACTGGAAACAAGCAGCTGAAGGAAGAAGGCTGCTTAAGCCAGGACAGAGAATGAAAAAAATCTATATTTGTGAAACTGTGGTGCAAGTTCAGGCCAAGCTATTCTCCTTAGTACTATCTTCACACTTAGCAGGAGGCTCTGCTCTAAAATAACTATGGCTTAAGTAAAAAATAAAATAATAAATAACAAAAAACAAATATACAAATAAAATAATACATAAAATAAAGAAACAATAAATATGTTATATATATGTAATATATATATATAATCATCCCATCTCACAGTGAGTGAGCTAGCATATGTACATTAAGATATTTATTCTACTATACAGGAAATTGATTTAATTTAATTGCAGGCCCTGTCACAGATTTCTTATGTTCCTGCTTTGGATGCAGCTGCACAAGGCTGAGAGCCAGTCTCATAGCTCGTGGTCCCTAAAACGCCTCTCCCAGCCATGCAGTTCTGCCACTTACCTTACACTATTTCCAGCACCTCTTGGATTCTTTCATGAGCTTCTGCAACTAACCTACATGGCAAAACATGAACTGCAATCGTTCATACAAGAGCCTAATGACGATGAACTGCATAAGAACAGTGGCAAAATAGGGTAACTAAACTTGGGCAGTTAGTTACAGAACTGCAGCATAGCTGTCCGGCATTCCTACTGTCTGAATTCACTACAGGATCAGCTTTCCCCAGAGTTTCAACAGCAGTATGGGGTTCAGGCACATACCACACTGAGCAGAATGTGGTGGGGTTTCTTGCTAACTGCTTTGCTGTGTAGCTTCACAAGGCATTGGGGTCTCTGCCTGTATAGACGTGACCTCAATGTGGACTGGTGCATGCCTTGTAGTTGTCATTTTAGACTTCAGTTGTGTAGGGTAGGATAGGACAGTATTTAATAAAGCAGCAAGTGCTACATGTAGTCTCTGCCCATGTGCCCTGACTAGTTACCAGAAACGTTTGTTTGGGTTTTTTTTTAAACATAAAGCTTACAGTAGTTACAGCCATTAGAACAACCATTTACACTTGTGACTACTTGCAAAGTTCATTTAAGCAGGCCTCTCTAGGAACTACTGCTTTTAATACCTAACAAGCATCTAAAAATCATGCTGAAGTTCTTTGCTCAGCAGAGCAAAAGCAGTCTCATTTTGAAGCCAGTTTCACAAGGATTTGTGTTCTGTAGTATAAAACATGAACAAGAGCCTTTAGCTGGCAATACACAAAGGCTTTCCTCTACTAGAGCTACACTGCTTTGTCTCCCAACAGAGAAACTGGGGCCAAAGACGAACAAAGCAAAAAAAAGTGTTAAAGACAAACAGGTGGATAAAACAAAAAACAAACAAACAAAAAAAGGCATGAAATTCAAGGATATGCTCTCAGTGTCTGAGGGAAGCTCTGAATGGAGGGGAATCCAAATCCAAGGTGATACTTTTTGGGCTCCAAAACCTGGATCAAGACTCAAGACTGCTGCCAACCTACTTCCATTCAGATGATACAAAACAGACTTCCCTCTTGAAAAGATAGCTCACTCAGAAGCAGTCACTTCACCCATCTTACGAAAAATGTTAGTTACCCTAAATGCTTTTGCTCTTCATTCCAGAAAGCCATGTAACAACAAACATGACTTAATGAAATACCAATTCTATTATCATTAAATAAATGTATTCAGAATGCAAAATGGTCTTACTTTGAATGCATGTTTGATTATTTGAGGGAAATGAACAGACCCTTTAGCTGTACAACAGTAACACTGGAGAAAACAAGCGTTTTCCTTGATATGATAATTTGTTTTAAAAAGGAAACATAAACACACAACACATGCCCAGACTACCTTGAAAACCTCACGTTTCACCAACTTAACTGCAATGCTTTATTTCCTTACGCAGGTCAGCATTTCCCTAGTTACTTCTACCTAAATGTAAGAAGTGAGAGCAGAAAACTGAATCAAACTTTTCCCATGAATGCTCTTGCTAACAAAATATTACATGCCACTGTCCAACAATCTTTGCAAATTATATTGAATCAGAAGAGCAGAGGTTAGCAAAACTTAACAAAACAGGAACTAATGTTGTTAGTAATAACCTAACAAGGATCTAAAAATCATTGTGTGCATTTTGCTGCTCCATTTAACAAAAAAGAAGGATGGAGAACATTTTTTCTAGGCACAGAATGCTTAGGGAGATCAGAAACGTACTTCTATAAAGAACAACCACCAAAACTGAGAAAATAGAAAATCAATAAATATTCTTTAAAAATAAGAAAACCCTCAAGATAATGAAATACACATGTATTGGGTTTGCGTGGCAAGGTTTTGGTCGGGGGGGAGGCTACAGGGGTGGCTTCTGTGAGATGCTGCTAGGAGATTCCCCTATGTCTGATAGAGCCAATGCCAGCCGGCTCCAAGACTGACAGACCCAGTGCTGGCCAAGGCCGAGCCCATCAGCAATGGTGGTAGCGCCTCTGGGATAACATATTTAAGAAAGGGGAAAAACTGCACAACAGCAGCAGCAGTCAGAGGAGAGGATTGAGAATATGCGAGAGAAACAACTCTGCAGACACCAAGGTCAGTGAAGGAGGGGGAGGTGGTGCTCCAGGCACCAGAGCAGAGATTCCCCTGCAGCCTGTGGTGAAGACCCTGGTGAGGCAGGCTGTCCCCCTGCAGCCCATGGAGATCCACGCTGGAGCAGATATCTACCTGCAGCCCATGGAGGACCCCATGCCANGGACCCCACGCTGGGACAGGGGAAGAGTGTGAGGAGTCCTCCCCCTGAGGAGGAAGGAGTGGCAGAGACAACATGTGATGAGCTGACCACAACTCCCATTCCCCATCCCCCTGCACCACTGGAGAGGAGGAGGTAGAGAAAATCAGGAGTGAAGTTGAGCCCAGGAAGAAGGGAGGGGTGGGTGGGTGAAAGGTTTTTTCAAGATTTGGTTTTATTTCTCATTATCCTACTCCGATTTGATTGGTAGTAAAAATTAAACTGATTTCCCCAGGTAGAGTCTGTTTTGCCTGTGATGGTAATTGGTGATCGAACTCTTCCTTTCCTCTACCTGTTTAATCTTTTTGTTGGTATTCAGAGAACCAAAGTGACATATTTCTTTAGTTTTTTTCCCCAAAGTCAGTATGATCTACAACAGGTTTCAATCCTTTATTTTTTATTGGTATTTATTTTTGTTACTTTTTAAGATTTCTCTAAGAAGATATCCCTTTGTCTTCTTGTTCACTAGTCAACAACTTTGTATAAGAAACCCTTCTATTCTCTACCTGTAAATATATAGGTTGATTCATATCATAACAAAAAAGTATATACATTCTATAACAATGCAAACAACTCCTCCATTCTCTCGACAATTACCAGTGAATTTAAATAGAAACAGTACTCTCAAGTAATTTGCTTCTCTTTATGGAATGTACAGCAAAATGTAGGTATGCCATAAGCATGTACAGACATGTTTCTCTGCTAGTTTAAGGGTGCTAGAGTAAGAAACCTCATGTTTCACATGACTGCACCTCTTACAGAGCATTGTTCCACAGGTACTCACAGTTCAACTTTAGGATTAATGTAAGGTGATCTGGGTGTTCAGGACGCAGAAGAGAACGGCTGCAGCAGTGCACAGGCATTACTACCGCAAAGTAGCAACACCCCTTTCGCAACAATTTTTAGAAAAACTAGTTCACCATTCAGCCAGAAGTTTGTTTTGCCTGCAAGCATAACAGTAAGTTCTACATGTCTTTTGTTGCTTGTGCAGGCTGAATTCTTAATATAAAAAGAGTCTGTCCACCCACATGCTTTCATGGGAACATGAGTGCCTCCTGAGGAGGTTTTACAATGCAGCTGGACCAACCTAATGGCTCACTGCCACCAAAACAAGGCAGTATTACTCTTTCTTCTACCACCTTCCTTCTGCTGTTCCTCTGCACTGGCTCAGGGACATCTGACCCTTAAGTTGGCTGAGTTTGCTGAACTGGCAGAGAAATAATTCAACAGGAAAGGGGAATGGTTTCTGTCCATTTATCAAGAGGGGTCAGATGAATACTAATACAAGGAACTACAGGACACTTCTTTCAATGCAATCCAGCCATTTAACTGGTCCAGCCGTCTTGCAGAATCTCAAACGTGGTGACGGGAACACTTGAAACAAAGGGCAGGTTGAGGGAAGTCGTCCTTTGGGGTTTTTTTTACACACTCACTTTAAGATTATTTAAGATTATTATTAATACTAGCATAAAATGAAGTAGCATTCTTACCTTTCATTGCTATTTTATCTGTTCACTGACATCACTGTTTGCCAGCTTACCAACAAACCATAATATAATAAACAAAATAATTACTTACCTACAAATCCTTTCTCTCCAACTAACTTAAGGGCAATTTTATCTGCCAAAACAGAAGAATTTCCATGTGCAATGTTAGCAAAAGGTCCAGCGTGAACAAATACTGGTGTTCCCTGAATGATAAAAAACATATATAATTAATTTAATGGATAGGTAAGAACACAAACTCAATACTCTTGCAGACTAATCAAGACTATATATAAATCAAAAGCACATATAATGAGTAAGCATTGTTAGATAATCTGGTGGGTTAGGTACATCTCAGGTGCTTGAGACCCCATTCACTGACAGGCCTAGATGTCAGAACCTGCTTCATTCACAGGAAGGTAACGCACAGCAGTGTAACTTGTAGGTAACTTACACAACTTCTCACCCAATCCTGTACTGATGTTTCCTATTTCCACTGCCCTAATGCTGTGGCATGCTATTCTGACATATGTCCTACAATCAGCACTAAGTGCATCACTGGAGAAGGTACACAAATAGAGCCCACTCCTGCCCTACTCCATCCCTTACTGCTCCCTATTTTCCTCATTGCCTGTAATGGCCATTGCAGGCAAAGTAGCCAGTGGAAGCAATGAGGGACCAGAGTCAATGGTTAAGGGGCTGGGAGTCAATGGTTAAGGGACTGGAGAGGCAGAAGGGAAGGGACATGGCTGGGGTACAGTGGGGATGCTCACATAAAATGGAAAAAGCATTTACAGCTGCTGGTCAAGCACCTGGGAGCCCTGGGTGCGGAGCCGAATTCCCCTACGCTAGACACCATACAAATACACAAGGAAAGTAGACTCTGTAGCAAGGAACAATCTAAAACAGCAAAAGGATAGGCAAGGAGTTAACAAAGGAAAGGCGACAGCAAGCAAATCTCAGCTTCCCTGTTACTTTTTTGGCAGGCATCACAAGGAAAGCAGAAATTAGAAAAGTAGCATCTACAGAAAAGGATTAGGATTAGGTGAGATATATTAACCACTACCTTTCTCCAAGTCAGAATACACAATCAGACGGAAGGATGTCCCTTCAGTTTACTATAAAAATACTTAAGCAAACAAATCCCCACTGTTGTGTTAATGATTTTAAAAAGCCCCAGCTGGTTAAAGAAAAGGTAAGCAGACAACTTCCAGATTATCTCCATCAATGTTCTTCACCCATTCTGTATTAGGAGCTACTGCCAACCCTCAAAATTTCAGGCAAGCTACTGGGCAATCTTCCTCAATTTTTCACCAGAAACACCAATTAAGGAGGACAGTGTTCCATGGATCAGCTGCAGGCCACATCCAACAGCCCCATGAACCACAACTTGGAAACTATTAACCATATAATAAAAGCCAGTTGCTCTCCCCCACCACCAGTGTCTTAAGAAAACAACCTACATAGACAAAATTTTTCATGTTTTCCATAAAACACCAGAAAAACTGGATTACAGTAGTGAAATACTTGCTACTATAGAAAACAGATTTTCCTGTTTCAGTAACACTCAATACAAATCATATAAAATATAACAACAAGCATCTGTTCTTATTGCTTCCTCTAGAAGTAATTATACATAATTAATTGTCTTGTTCAGAGCAAAGACAAGTAACTTTTTATCCACTGGCACATCAAGCTTCAGGTTTGTTTTAATAAAACAGGGCATTTTTTTTTTTTAATCAAGAGTGGAAAAGGAGAATATGCATACATATGGGCAGGAGATATTCTTCAAAAAATAGACAATTAAGCTACAATTCAAAGACAACTGCCTCGTACATGTTAGAGAGGAAACAGTGGAACTGCAGCAGAAAAAGTAAATAAACCAAAAATCATACCCTTTAACAAAAAGTATGATGCAGATTATCATCATCATAACACACTGACTTCATAGTGTTTACTTAGGATTTTTTTTCTGGTTTTCTATCTACTAATGACAACACACTGTAATATCAATTGAGGTTTTACATATTTATCCAAAATATTTAACCTGAACTATGTACACCATCAAATCTTCTTATAGTACTTAGGCATCAATCTAATGGGAGGAGCTTAAAGATCTTATAACTTATAGAAAATAAAATGCAAACCACTTCCACCAACCTAAGTTTACTTCCTTAAGTTTTACTTTAACCCAGTATTTACTCTTCTGGCGTTCAAATAAATAAGACTGCAGTTTTCAGCTACCAGATTTAAATCCATGGGATTTATTCTGATTTGTGTTTTATTACTCACTAAATTTAATTTTACTCTTCCAAGCCCTTAATTTCTTGTGGCAAGCAACTACAGGGCTGCTCTCATTAGAGCCCAGCACACACATGGGCAGATGTGATGTGTGGAAGCTATGCATACTGTGGCAGCTATGCAGAGAGGGGGCCAGAAGGGTCTTCCCACAACACTCCCCATGCAATTGTTCTTCCAAGAGTTCATCCATACAACATGGATGGGAAGGAAATTTGGATTGTGGGGTCCAACATCCAGAATATGGGTAGCCAAGTCATCAACCACTAACTTAATACCCAAGCACACTACTAAACCACTGGCATGGACAGATGCTCCCCATGAACTCTGAAATCCACCAGAAGAAAAGGAGGAGTTATCTGAATGGTCTTTTTACAAGGTCAATCCTGGAAGAAAAATACAGTCTAGGTACTGAAGAGAGTGAACTCCAGCAGAACCTCGGGAGCCTCAGGCACACCCTGGAACAGGGCTAACAATGTCTTCTCCAGTCAGCTTCAGTAACTGTGTCAGCCCACCCATCCCACTCTGCAGAGTGCCACTTATTTTTGTTACACTCTTAATAAACTATATGGAGGAACAAACAGTGGCACAGGGATGCAATTCTGCTGACTGTTTTCAGTACAGGAAATTTTATTATCCAAGTTTTAGTAAAAGAAAATAAACCAAGAACGCCAACAAATATCTGAAGTTATCTGGCTGCTGGATGGGTGTTTATAATAGTTATTACCACCCTCCCCTCATCTTTACTGTGAGTGGCACTTCAAATGTAACGTGAGCAGACGATCCCAGAGCAGCCAGCCTGCAACTACAAAGAGTTGTCCCATACAGCAGCTGCTCTGTTATGAATGGTATAAATAAATACTAAATTTTAAGGGATCAGTTCACGAGGGAACAAATCTGTCATGACAAACATGGATAAACACTATGAAATCAGTATGTACATTTCAAAGTCGTCTCAATTCTACAGTATTGGATATAAGTTCTACTGAAGCCTACAGTTATTGTAGATGCCTACAGATATTGTAGAGCACCCCATGTTTCCCATTTTGAGATTTCACTGTCATTCCTGCATACGAAACACTGTCAATCACTAATGCCTTGAGGTGGCATCTCTGATGAGGG
>VZTV01117140.1:2297-22187 GCA_013400875.1 Anhinga rufa
AAAAACTAAGGCTTGACTGAAGAGGCAGTGAAGAGGCTGAAGCTGTGGAAATTTAATTAAAATACAGAAAATTATTTTAACTCCAAGTAAATAAGTCCTCAGACCAGGAAAAACTCACTAATAAATATTGTTACTGATATCACTAGAGACAAACTTGGCTTAACAAAATGATGACGCAGATGTAGAAAACTATGCTGTGCTCAAGATACATTCTGGCCCAAGAGGAAATATTGGTTGTAGTGAAGTTGGAGACATAAACTGCCTGCACATGGCACACAGCCTACGTGCACATTCATTACCCTCCTATACAAAATCCAAAAATGCATTCCTTGCATGTCATCCAAAATGCACATCACATGACATTCAAAACAGCATAAGGGATTCAGATAATCATTTATAGACATCTCAGTAGGAATTAGGTACCCTACTCCCTTACATTAATGTATATTTTTATAAGCAGTTTTAATTAGTGGACAACTTAATGACACATCTCTCTGCTGTAGCCCTGATTGTCAGCATTAACTACAACACTTAATATTGTACAGATGATACGCTGTCTGTACCACTGAGAGCAGCTGTTAACCACTGACATGGCAATGAAGCAGCGGATATGGATATACAACCTGCTGATCTGCTGTATCTTAAATATAGGTAAAACTGTCATTATCTCCTGAACAGTGACCCAGAGACTATATTCATCTATGCTGTCCAATAGCTTATCATTGCTTTAGATTTGAGTTGTATTTTATTTAAGGGCAGATAAGAATAAAAGTCCCTATCCCAATATATATAAATACTAATAATGAGTTTATACTATTGTTACCCACATAAATTACATGAAAACACACTATCAGCCTCCTGCTACCAAAACCCACTTGCAGCACCTTCTGAATTGGCAGCACAAGCCACCTGCTTTTTCCATGTTTTAAATCACAGTCAACTACCCAAGAACCCTTTGGGTCACTCCATCTTGTCCAAAACCACAGAAAACTTCAGCTATTATAACACTCTCCCGCTAATGAAACCTAAATGTAGTACTCTCATTCCTTAAACTGGTAATTGGGGAAAAAATTTATTGGCAGGGATCAGTTCAGGGATAACAAAGCCTGTGCAAAAAAAAAAGTATAATGATTAGTGCTTGTCAATCATAACATAAATTGGAGGCTCACAGCTCCAGGAGTAAAAATGACCCATGTTACCTGTTTGTGATGCATAGCTCGCTAGGTGATTTATCTTCTAAGATCAAAACAACACACTGACTTTTGTTTTTGTTATAATGATTAAGTATTCATCATTCAACATCCTGAACTAGTTCCAGCCTAGAGCTAATCCTGCCCTTTCCCATGCATGTTAGTTTAGTGGCCACCTTCTTTTTTCTTACTCTTACCTTCTTTGCTATTTTTTCTGGATTTTATGAAAGTCTTGACACTGAAGGCTGCAACATCAAGGGCTGACATCAAACCTTGAGCTCCGTAACGCTTGGTTTGTCTCTGGCTATCTTTCTCTTTCCCGGATGCTTATCAATCTATACTGGTAACTCTAACTGAAGCTTCCGTCCAGAAGAGATGAAAAGAATGAAGAGGGCTTCAAAATCCCTAGCTGAGAAGTGGGAACAACCTTAGTGTTAAATTTTATCTGCATTCCTCTATGAAAAAAACACTCAAATGGCATTACAGTGGAGATGGCTTTTCTGCATCATAAAGGAACAAATCTTTGCAAAAGAAACACTGTAAACTCAAAGCAAGGTAAAAATCTCTATCTGTTAAAATTTTATATTCTCCATTTTAAAGTTGTTATACTGCTTCTGTTTATTGTCAGGACATATCAGGGCCTGAACCCAAGTCTATCATGCTGAATGATGCCTGACATGGCAGAGATTCAAATATGGCATTACATGGTGCAAGCAAAAGGGGTAGTTTCACCTCGTGTCACCACCAGTGTGGGCTGCATTTCCAAAATACACCTAAGTTACATACACAGGCCTAAAGAAATTAAACCCCAAAGCAGAGGCTAAGAACTGCTGCTCAGTAGTCTCCCAAAGCACAAGCAGATTTCAAAGAAATCTTTCTGCAAGTAGCTGATCAAAAACTGTCAGGGAAGGGGTGAGGTCAGGTTGCTGTGGGTAAGGAGGAAATGCTTAAGGAGACTTGGAGACATCAAAAGAGGCATCTCAGATAACTGGGTGACCGGCATAATGATCACAGCATTTGGATTCTTGTTGTAGAAAACTATTTCTGACCAACTGGAATTCAACCACAATGCAAAACCAGTCAGGGTTTCCATCTCATATCTGTATCTCATGGACTGGCTATGGACACATTTTCATTTATTTATTTGATTATCTGTGTCACTGATAGTTGTTTATTGATACAGAAAACGGAACTGAATATTAGCACATACTCTCCCTCTTCTACAAAAACAAGCGCAAAATCCTGCACTCGGCCCTGCCAGCCCGCTCCCATTTTCTCAGGCACCCAGCAGCCACGGCACGCAATTACGGATCAGTACAATGGAGTGTGCAAAAACTCTTTATATTGCTGTCACCACTGAGACTCCAGAGAAATTTAATCTCAGGCAGTCTAAAGAACAGAGAACCAGACACAGTCAACTAACAATTTCCTATCAGCATCAGTGCAGTTAGTGCCTTGCATCCCAGACATTTATTACAGGGCAAAAAAAGGAGAAACTAACAGATTTTGATATTTTTTTTCTGTAAATAGCACTAGTTAAATGAAAATAGAAGAAAATATTTCAAGGGTAGTGTTCTCCTTTTCTGTTTTCAGTATAAATGCCAGTGATTCATTAAAGAATATGTGCAGGGAACCAGAGACGAAGCGTTCCTACAATGGGAGTAAGCGAACAGGAGCTAAGGTCTAGTAAGTATATAGGACAAGGAGCCCTTTCACCTTCCCATTTTACAGCTTTAGCATTACATGGGATACTGCTAAAAGGAAAAGAGAAGTGGTTATAGCTACTGCTTACTTAAACAACCCAAGTTACCTACATAATACTCAAGCCCTTCTTTTTGCTCTGCTTATTATCCTGTTGTGACTAAAACTCTCCTATTCTGAATTCACACCAGGGTGTTAGCACAGAGCTATATATAGAAAATCAAGCCACTACATATTGCACAGACTTTCAAGCAATACTAAGAGATGGGTTTATTTGTAACAGCGATAGAAGGCTTTAGTATTTGGCAATTTGCTTGGCAATTTAATAGAATATCTGAACTGCAATAATTATTTTAGAATACTGTCATTTTTCTGAAATCAATCCCCCTCTTATTAATTAATATCCAAAACTCTAACTGTGCTTTCATTACACAGTAAAGAAAGACTCTACAAAGGGTTTTCTTCTGGAATAATTGTATTAGAATATTTACTCTGGAATAACTATTTCAGTAAATTTCTGATTGAAGACAAAACCCTTTACTACAACAATGACTGGAGCTCCCCATGAAAGATTATTTTTTTGCACTCAACATTTAGATTTTCAGCAATTAAAATTTTTAAGTAAACTGTAGCTTCAACTGAAAGAATAGATGGGACAAACAGAGTACTGAAACTTTCTAGAAAGCTAGAAAGCACATGAAAAGTATGATTTTTGCACATGAAAAATACAGAACTGTAAAACTACTGTTATTAAAATTTACTATTACTGAAAGCATGATGCTACAATATGTTGATTTTCATGCATGAAAGTTTTGTTTTGCAGGTCCCACATTTTGGAGTTTTGTTAGATGTAGCTAGGCCCAAATCAGGGGTTGAGAGGCACAACTACAGAGAGAAAGAAAGATGAATCCTAGGATCCATGCTCTGTGATGCCAAATACAAGAGCAGCCCAGAATAAAGTGATCTAGTTGAAGCTGTCCCTGCTCACTGCAGGGGGGTTGGACTAGATGGCTTTTAAAGGTCCCTTCCAACCCAAACCATTCTATGATTCTATGAAAATGCAAACTCATATGTGGTTGGTTTTGTTATTTCGATAGGAATTAAATAAACTAAATTACAACCTTCCAAAACTTTATGACCCACACAAATGAACATATCCCGACTTAAGATGTCAAAACTCAGCTGAGAAATCTCTTTGAAACATACGAAAGCTACAAACTTTGGGAGGCTATGTTCTCTTCTTTTCCCTCACAGGTACTAATTTTTTTAGGAAAAGAGAAATGCATGCTGAAAGATTGTTTCTCTGCAAAAACATGACCTTTGAATACAGAGTGAAATTTCCAAAGGCAGAAAAGGCATTGAGGTGCTTGACTCTCAGTGAAAGTAAGCAGGAACAGAGTGCCAGATTGTCATTTATGTTTTATCCTAATGAAAAGCAAGAGCTTAATTATAGGTCATCATGGAACACCTTCAGCCTTCAAAATGATTTCAATGAGGGTGGGAGGAGAACAGCCTGATCAGGCTTTTAAGGCAGCCATCCTCAAAACAAAAAAATATATAGCAGAAGTGTTGTGTACAATGCAGACTAACTACTTTCATGGGAAAATTAATTATTGTGACCCCAGTTGGTAACAATGGTCACCTGATCAGAGGAACTCTGCCGTCCCCAAACCGATCAAGCACATGAACAGTAAATTAAATTCTAGCTGCTGCAATGTGTGAGCAACCTCCCACTCACTAGAAACCATGCTACACCCGAGTGTCTGCAGTAAGTGCCACTGGGAGAGTATCAAAGCCCTATATTCACAGGAGAAAGTGTATTACTGAACTTGGTTTTCAATACTCACTGTCTCTCCCTGCAAGCAAGCAAGCAAAAGTGGTCAACATCAGACCTTTGTCACTCTCTTTTCTTTTTTCTGACATGCTATGAGCAAACCACAATGCCTAAGTTCTTGCACTAACACAGGGCCAGCAGCGCCAGCTCTCAACTCCAGTCAATAGGCAGGCAGGCTACTCTAAAGTCCCCACACCAACCAATTTGAGATGCATGAGCTCCTGGCAGCAAAATAATTATTTCCTCAGAGGTTCTTATTGTCTCCAGCACGCCATGAATTCTGTTCAAGTTCAATGTCAATTTATCACTCCACATTACTGGTGGCAGCTGACATCATGGGTGCAATTGTTAAAGAAAAGGGAAATTATTTCTGCCTTCGTACATTTAGATTCCCTCCCCCCGCAAATAAGTGCGGCAAAGAGGAAAAGCTTGGAGCAATCTGAAATAGCAGAATGCCCCTTTCTATAAAAGCACTGCACTTGCCCAGCAAACCTCTCTGTCTACCAGAACTGAATAATATCAGGTACTAGAGTGACCTGAAAGGGAATAAAGAGAGAAAGCATGACCTGCAAAAAGGTAGTGTTTTTAGAGTACAATGTGGGTTTTTTTCCCCTCTAATATGCAACACTTTCTTTGGCCTTGATACAGCAGGGTGCTGAGCATGCTGGCCCCTCTCTAGCAAAGCATGGCAGTATGTACTACTTATTAAGCACAGCCAGCCAGGCACAAAATAAACTGCTGTGCTGAGGGGAGACCAAAGTGCCAGCACCTCACAAGCTGGAGCCTACCAGCCTCCACGTCATGATCCTGATGGGCTGCACTTTACATCTTTTTGCTTGCAAAGAATTTTTTTCTTAATAAATGAGGTAGTAAATTGGCTTAAACTAGTGACGTCCCCCCCAAGGGACTGCTTACACAGTGTGTGTTACTCAGTGTCAGTACAAAAGTGTTTTACCTTCATCTACCATCAGTCCTCAACTTCAAGGTAAAAAGCAACTCAAAAAGTCACCATTTCAACAGAAAAAAAAAACCAACACTGTGAGAGACAGGACTCGCTTCAAATAACCATTCTGAAAGTTAGCACTACTATACTTTTTTTCCAAAAGAATTAAGCAACTTTTAAGTAAAAAAGATGAAATGTGTATCAGAGATGTGCTTCTTCATAGAGTCCAAAAATTCTGTACCCACCCTTGAAATCTTGCAACCTATTTGACGATACGGAAATCTTCCAAAATGGTGTAAGCACACCCTGGCAGTGCACAAGATGGAGGAGGGTTAAAAGTGACAAGACTGAATTTTAATCACCACTAAAAGAGAAAACAACATCTATTTAATTCAGTGTGCTGAAACAGAATCACAGAATGGTAGGGGTTGGAAGGGACCTGCAGTGTGTGCAGCACAACCCCACCAGCAAGCAGCTACAGCCCAGCTGGTGGTACCAACACTTCTCGCTGGTACCCACTGGCAGGACAAGAAGCAGTGGGCACCTACTGAAAAACATGAAACTGAAGATGAGACAACTTTTTTACAGCAAGAGTGGTCAAACAGCGGAATAGGTTGCCCAGAGAGGTTTTGGAGACCTGACAGTGTAACAGGCTTACGTGCCTACTCAGTGTATTATTAAAATTTGATCAAAGGATAAAAAGTTTCTCATTATCTTTCAATACCAGATAATGTCACAAATGGCACAGAAATTCTCTTCCGTTAGGAAATTAACCTGAATGGTTTTAGAAACTTCAAAGATGCTTCGTTATTGATTGCCTAAGCTAACTTTCCATGGCTTGAAGGATTTATTTATTTTTTTTTATTAATGTTCACTCTGGTCAGATTCTTAAGAAGCAGCTTAGCCTGTAAGCAGCAAGTTTTAATAGCCTAACAGATGTCCACCCCAACTCTGTATTTAGCATTACTAGCTAAAATGCTAAATCCACAAGCACTTGAATGCTTGTCACTTTGAATCCTGTACAACTCATCCTTCAAAGCAGCCTCTGACACCCCAAACTGCTGAAACACTTCCCTGCCATCCTGCAGTTCCCTTGCTTGCTACATGTTTTCCAGATTCTGATACTGGGACAGGGTGTGAGAGGCAGCAGCAAAGCTGTAGTACAGTGCCGCGATGCAGTCCTGGGCAAGTCCTTCTGCTTCTGAGTCCTTTTGCATCATGGGACTGTAGGATCAGAAGCGCTACTCTAGTAGAAAGGGGAAGCAAACTCAAGTGTTTACAGGTCACTCATTCTGGCAACTGAGATGTGCTTCACATGCAGCCCTAACAGTACCCTCCCCCTGGAGTGTTTGCATTTAATCATTAGATTTCCAGTAACAAACTGCAAACCCAGAAATGTCCTCACTGGGCATTCTGCTATGCTGCTAGGGTTCACTGGCACAGCAGGAACTTACTGATCTGCCATTCGGGCTAATGAAGTAACTGAAATTAGTCATAGGTTGCCATTCTTGTGGTGGACCAGCACTGGCAAGAGGAGGCCCCCTCTGCCATGAGATTTGAAGTTACTTGGAAGCTCAGCAGTGGTGAGACCCAGGAAAAGCATGTCCTTTTCCAAACCTGCATGACAGTACTGCAATGGCAATGTATCCTTCTGTCCACACCTGGCAAGCATAACTTGCCCTGTTTTTAGTCCATCTCCTCCTACCTGCTGTGGGATCTTTGTCTATTCCCACTTCCCCCCATATCTCTGATTTCTTATTTTCATACAATTTTCCCAACAAATTCTCACCTTAAGCACCATTATCTGTTTCAGCCTTGCCCTCATCCCCCAAAAAAACAGTTTCTTCTGGTCTTCTAGATCATGTGCTCTCTACATGAGCACTGGGAAACCTCTCCCTCTACACAGCCTAAGTCCACAGTGAGTCCTAACAGAGGCTGCAGAAGACAGACAGGTCCTCTGTCCTCCATTCAGATGCATAAATCTAGCCAAAGACAGCCTACATAAGCCAGAGCTGTAACCACTGGGAGACCCCAGGTCCTGGAGCACATCCAGTATAAACATAACCCAAAAAGACTCTGCTGAGAATATGTTAACTGCAATTTCTCAATACCATGTAATTACACCAAATTCCTAAGTGTGGGAGATTGACAGACGGCACACACTGCACCTCTTCCCTTGGAGTTCAGGGTTTATATTCAAACTCCAGAGATAACAAGCATTTTAAACAAAAACAAAAAAAAAAGGAGGCCCCAAAAAAATCACTGGAATTTAAGGCAAACAACATCCCCTTTCTCTGGTCATATTTACAGAAATCAGAAATTTTGGCTTAAGCTTAGAAAATAAAATCAATCAGAAATATGCACTGTGCACCCTACTAAATAGGTCACCCTGGGGATGGCAGGCTCACCCCAGGGCAGCAACGAGCATCAGAAGACAGCACATCAAAGGGCACAGTGCCAGGTCCCCATCATGGGCAGAGGTCTCAGCCCCCACCAACACCACACCTCCTGAGCCACTCCAGCATACCTGCGGCCTGCCCCCATCACACAGCCCCAGCTTGGTGGAGCTCTGCCTGCTAAAAATAACCTTTATCTTCTCATTTTTAACTTGGCATACTCTGCGCTAGTTAAGGCAAACACAGCTCAAGATGAAGGAGCAGAGCCAATCCAGGCATTCACTGGAAGAGCATGGTGGGGAGCTGAAGGACAGCTTTAAGGTCTGGGATTCTTATGCAAATGTGGTGGCAACATGAAAGATTTACCTGCATTTCTAGAAGTAAATAGCTAGTCCCTTATTATGATGGGGTTGCTACATACTCCTCAGACCCAGATGTGTAGGATTTTGCTTTGCTATAGAATAGCAAATTCATCCCTCTGTTTCCTTTTTAGTAGTTACAGAATTAGCCATAGGTACTAAGGCATATTAAAACAAGCAATAAAATGAAATACAGACAAAACCAAAATACATATATGCTGTTGCAGTACTTATTCTTGAGGTAGTTAATAATGCCATTTCTTAGGTTACATAAAGAAGCTGGGAAATATCCCATTCCCCACCAAATCAAGGCTTTTGCTGTATCAACTTAGTTTAGTCATAGTGAGGCCTAAAATTTGCAAAAAGATAACCACACAGTAAGGTGAATTCCTGTCACAGTAAAGTTAATTTGCAGTTACATGTTGTGTCATGGAAGAATTTTACCTTGCAGATTAAAATAAAATTACAAATACATCAGCACTCTGAGACTGCGAGTCAGGAAGATGTTATGAAAGAAAAGCAGAGACAAGTCAAGTCTTCAGACCATTTAAGAACTAGCTGCTTTCTGAAGAATAAACTGTACCTCTGCTACATACAGAAAAAAAAACACAGACAGAAAGATATTGATGACTTGAAAAAGTTTATTTGAAAACTTGAGGCTTGATCTAATGTGGGATTGTTCTTACTGTTTTTAAAGCCAAGGCAATGCAAAGGTCGGCCTGTAAAAAGATGACTCCACTGCAGAGAAAAGGAGCTAAAATTGGATCTCCATTGAATACTGACTTTTATGTCTCTCTCTCCATATATATATATATACACACTGCATTTCTCCAGCTTTTTTTCATCCAAATAAGACTATAAAATACAAGAATAAGAAAAAGTAAAATATAGGATATGCAATGAATTCCCATAATTGCAAGATGTAAGATGTATAAATATGTGCTCCTGCAAAATCTATTGCCTCTCCTTCTCACCCCAGCCTTTGACAGAAAGTTGACACCCATTTGAAATATGCATCAATGAAACATTTTGGCAGTAGAAGAAAAGGTCAAACCAAAGGAAACACTATTGGAACACATACTTAATATACCATTTTCACCTCTGGATTAAAATAATGTGAGAGGTTCACAAGCAAGTTGTATCAATGTAAATCAGCTTTGCACTGTGCTTTGTGCAACCCTTTAGTGTGTACTTAGGGGGAAAAAAACCCAATTATTTTTACCAGATATTCCCTAAAGCACAGTTGAAGACAGTTCTGAGATTAAAGGAACTGAAGTCTTTTCATATGCTATTGGCAGGTTTTGCTTTGGTTTTTTTAAAGGTATAGGAAACACCTCCAGCTGCATGGATGCCTTGCTGGCTGGAAATGCAAGCATTCTTCCAAGCTGGATTGTGTGACAGCTGGCTACACCTATTTCTAACACTCACCTCTAAGATAAACTGCAAATACAGAATCTCCCAATTACTTATGATTGTTAAAGAAACCATATAATTTTGGGCTTCAGTAGTCTATTTGCTTGGAGTCCTGGCCAAAATCCAGCTTCAGTAATTACTTTGAGATGCATCCTGTTGCCCTTAAGCTGCATTCAGCAATATTAACTTGTTCTCATTTTCCTCCCTATGGTTACAGAGAAAATGGTGCAAATTTTGTGTGTGTGTGTAAGCACTCTCAAAAGAGAACTTCAGTGAAGTTCTACGCGTATATGGAAAGACCCTCCTCCAGAAACCTTTCCATCAAGTCCATAAATTACAAATGACAAAATCTTGAGTAACCCCACTTCATACCAATGATTAAAAGAATAATCAGTCTTCCTTAATACAACAGAGGAACACAGGCTGGGAGACAGCTCTAGCTGCTGCTGGTGGCCTGTGAATGCTCCCAGATGGACAGGGGTTATATTTATCATTCAGATAAATGTAAAAATAAATCATTTTTCTCGCCTGCAATGATATAAGCTACATGCTTCAAAGGCAGAATGTGTAGTTTAGAATACCTCTGCGTGCATTTTAAATGCACTGCAGTTATGGGAAATAGGCATCATGGCAGATGCAAAAGAAAGACTGATTGTTCATTGTTTAGAAATGATTATTCCTCTTAAAACAGCTTGGTTTTGGTAAAGCAAAGAGACACATGTGTAGGAGTACGAGAGTAACAAGATTATGAAAGGAAAATTAATTGAAAGGAGAGAATTGTGAAAGCAAGCACGAAGATGTGAGGTGGTCAATAAGCATGCTAGAAAGGACCAGAGAACCTAGGGAGAGGTAGAAAGCCAGGCACAAAGAAAAGAGTTCACGGAAAGCAGATCAAGACTGGGAGTTCACAAGACAGCCAAAAGGTACAGGTATCTGAAAGAAAATCAGAGACTGAACATGATGCCTCACATTGCCTCCACCCTACCGCTGAGCAGTAAGGACCCCCAGGGAAGGTTCTCCTCACCAACCCCTGGACAAGCTTCTCTCTCAGCAGGTGGGTTTCTCTCTGACAAATTAAGAGCCTGAGTGACTGATCCAGTCTTATTTATTAGCACCCTGAAAAAGGGACATCCAGCACTTGCAACTTGTCCTGGTTGGATCCTGGGTGCAGAATTGCTTCTTCCTACTCTGCAGTCACCACTGGAAGAGCAAATCACACCGCACCTCATCCAAACCCCACCAAAGCTAGGGAAGACTGCGGTGTTATGATCACAATGAACAAATCTTAAAAGCACAAGAAAAACAAGATGCTGACTCAGACCCTGCCCTGGGCTCCTATCTGGGTGACAGGACCTGTGCCCCTTCCCAGCTGCCTGCCCTACAGCACTGGCTGTGCTGCCTCCGTGAGTCTCTTCAGGAGCTCCTGAAGCTGAGAAACCTTTAAACTCTTACCTTGCACAAAAAATAAGACTTATAAAAGCCCTTTTAAATTCATCTTGCTTTGAAAGAGAACTGCAGGGCATTTTATAATTAGCTCCTAACCCAGGGAGCCAACACTGTTGTATATCTAGGCAAACGGATTTTTTTCTGAAAAGGCCAACTATTCGAAAAAGGTATCAACTAGAATAAATCACCATTCCCCATTGGTGCAGGCTGATTATCCTGGTGCCTCAGGATTTGTAGGAGCCTGAAGATCTGCATTAGCTACAGTCCAAGCAACCTCAGTGCCCAGTAACTTTAATGCTAAGTAACAGCATTCAGCTTTATTTTGGCCACAGTGAAGTATGGCTTTGGATAACTCACAGGACAAAGTAGTAGTGGCGAGGATACTGGATAGGCAAAGAAACATCCAGTTCATAAAGGTTTCTAGCAGTACTGTATTTATTACTGATAGCTACTGCAGTATGGCAAATGCTTCCCACACACATGGTCCTCACTTAAAAAGCTCAAAGTCTATCTTCTCTGGTACAAACCACAAAATTAGACATAGGTAGAAACAACGAGGGGAAGACACAATTGTCCTTTCAGATTACAACTGGTTTTGACATGGTCATCTATTGCATTTTAATAGCATCATAAACACAGCAAATCACTTCTACCACTAAAAATTCCACAGAGATATACTTTTGGGTGTATTTTCTTAGAAGTATGATTTGCCTTTTATTCCTCTGTCAGCATGCATATCACTTCATCAGCCTCCTTCCAATTTCCTTTTGCTCTGGAAGAGAACACTTCCTGTCTTGCCCTAGAAAATATGAAACCTTTGGAACAGAAAAGCTCATTTTTCCACTTCATCAGATGCTGCTGCTGTTCAAACTCATCTCAAGAAATACTGCCTGTGTTCGTGGTCTGCACGCTCTCTCATTTTCCCATGCCAAGAAATCAGCTATAAATGCCAGAGTCAGAATTTCTTCCTGCTTCTGTCCAGTTCACGTGAAAGTCAGCTGGAAAGTACCACTATGGTTGTCACGTAGAAAGCAGTAAAAATAAAAGGGTGATGCCAACTTCAGTAAAAAGATTCTCTGTTCTACTATGTAGCCCTTCAAGATTTAAAAAAAAAAAAAAAGGAAGAAGAAGAAAAAAAGCAGCTGTAGCAAAGTTATTTTAAATTGCAAGTACAAATCTGATTCAGAATCCAATATAGCCCACAGCTCATCTGTGTCTAACATCAGAGGCTCTGGCCATGCAGTTATTTTACTGCTTTTCACTAGGGATGCTGCCACAACATTTTTGCAGGTGCTCACCCACTGGTTTGTTCTATGTGTACTAATGCACGCCTGCTCACATCACAGCATCAAACTCCAGCTCCCACTATAGGTACTGGGCACAGATGGTTCTCCTGAACAGCACTGCAGGAATTAGACCTCATACACCAGCACTGAAGCCTGGCAGCACGCGACTCCCTAACTTTACTGATGACACCAAGCTGGGAGGAGTGGCTGATACACCAGAAGGCTCTGCTGCCATCCAACGGGACCTGGACAGGCTGGAGAGCTGGGCCAAGGAGAACCTCATGAAATTCAACAAGAGCAAGTGCAAGGTCCTGCACCTGGGGAGGAACAACCCCAGGCACCAGTACAGGTTGGGGGCTGACCTGCTGGAAAGCGGCTCTGCTGAGAAGGCCCTGGGAGTGCTGGTGGGCAGCAAGCTGACCCTGAGCCAGCACTGTGCTCTTGTGGCCAAGAAGGCCAGTGATATCCTGGGCTGCATTAAAAGGAGTGTGGCCGGTAGGTCGAGGGAGGTCATCCTGCCCCTCTACTCTGCCCTGGTGAGGCCGCATTTGGAGTCCTGTGTCCAGTTCTGGGCCCCCCAGTTCAAGAAAGACAGGGAACTAGTGGAAAGAGTCCAGTGGAGAACTACAAAGATGATCAGGGGAATAGAGCATCTCTCTTATAAGGAAAGGCTGAGAGACCTGGGTTTGTTCAGCCTGGAGAAGAGAAGACTCAGGGGGGATCTTATCAATGTTTATAAGTATCTGAAGGATGGGACTGGACCCTTCTCAATGGCACCCGATGACAGGACAAGGGGCAATGGGCACGAGTTGGAACACAGGAGGTTCCACTTAAATATGAGGAAAAACTCCTTTCCTGTGAGGGTGCCAGAGCAGTGGCCCAGGCTGCCCAGAGAGGCTGTGGAGTCTCCTTCCCTGGAGACATTCAAACCCCGCCTGGACGCGGTCCTGTGCTCCCTGATCTAGGTGTGCCTGCTCACGCAGGGGGGTGGGACAAGATGATCTCTCGAGGTCCCTTCCAACCCCTACTGTTCTGTGCTTCTGCGACCCACCTGTTGATTCACAAGTGCCAAAAATAAAAGAAATGAAGAGCAGGGAGGAAGTTCAAAGCCACACCTGGCTGCCACATGGACAGACAAGCCTGGAGAAAACCCTTCAGAACATGTGCACGTGGAGTGCAGATGAAAGCAGCAGCCAGTTTCATCTTGTAAAACCTCCTCGGGGGAATGCTGATCCCCAGAATGATAGACTGGATTATCTAGGCTTGCTTTGTGATCCTTACAGTATCCAAAACTTGTATGCAGGCACACAGAGATATGTTTAGTCATTTACTGAGTACATGCAGGTGTCTATAGTTCACTAGTTATTCCCTTCAGAGAAAAGTATTTCTAATATAGGACAACTTTCTTTTCCGTAAACTTTACATCATATGATCTGTATTCCATGGACAAGAGCCAACAAATGGGCCGAGTTACAGTCCTTGAAAATCACAACTTTCTACTTAGGATACCTAAACAACATAGAAACTGTCTGATCTATTATGCCTCCTTCCTCATAACACATGACAAGGACCCCACATTGGAGGAGCAGCCAAACCAAGGGAATGTTCCAAAGCTGTTCGTATCAGCAAGCCTCTTTGGAGGCTAAATATTCTTCAATATTGATAAAGACAGAAGCTGCTGCTTTAAATATTCTGGTGGGTACGATAACAACTAAGGACCGCTGTGAAAAATTTTAAATGAGGCTTTAAACTTGTTCACTAAATTTAATGTTTGGGGTTTTTAGCAGTTGTGGGTTTTGGGGGTTTTTTTTGCCTCTAAGTCAAAGATTAAAGAAAATCCCATTTGTAAAACTTGAAAACTTGTATTGGGACGTAGAGAGAGTCCACAGAATTCAAGATTTCTCTAGATCTAAAAAAAGAATTATTCCCAGCCCTGAAATGCGTCTCAGGTTTTGAACAGAAAGACTCAATGATTGTTCTTTAGCCATCACCATTTGCAGCTGCTACAGTGTCAGAGAACAGGAAATCCCACCTCCCCCATACTGACTGACAGAATTAATTTTATCAACTTGACTTATTGATTGCATGTTTTATATTCTTCAGAGATTGTGCATATTCTTTTTTTCTTGTAGGGACATCAAACTATTAGAAAATCTTTTGCTAAATGTATTTGGTGAGATAAAAAAACCTTTATTAGAATTAGATATGCTATTGGAGCTAAAAAAAAGGGAGGTCCTTCCTTTCCCAAATTTACAGTTTTATAATTGAGTATGTCAATTAAGATTTAACCAAGATTTAGCAGGCAGTAACTGAGGGTAATTACTGCAAAGTCACTGAGGTAAAGATATGTGCCTTTATTTTTCTAGAAGCTGAATTAATTTTATCTAGCCATTTTGTACAGCAACCATCTTCTTTATACAACTTTGCTGCTTATTTGCAAGATACTAGACTTTGCATTAGCAGGCCAGAGGATGGTACTGTCACACTATGGAAAATTTTATCTTCTTCATTTTTAAAAAAATACACCTTTTATTTGTCCATAGGAAATCTGACTCTGAAGCTGACATTTATGGTACCAGAATTCCAAGTTAGATTTCCCAAACTCAAGTCTTGCTTCTGAAGAAGGAGCATCTTTAAAGAGCTCTAAAACTCTTCATAGGACACACGTTTCTGAGGGTTCTATGTTATTGTAAAGGCTTGATTCTTAGAAGTGACCCATGCTCTGCCTGAACTAAATGGAGTTTGAGACCGTGAAACATTTCCTAGGAAGAAGACTGCATTTCAATAGTTAGATGACAGGCTTCTATCAAACAACATATTGATATCAACATGATGGTATCAAATGGTGATGATACATTAGTATTGTATTGACAGTGAAGACAATTTGAGATATGGTATCTATGGGTTATGATGGGCTATCCATGCTCAGTACTACCTCCTCCCAATGTCAACAATTATTTAACAGTGGAAAGCAAACGCAGGAGGAAGAAAACACTTTCCTCATGCTCTGTTGGGTGGCTCCATGGCAGAGTTACATTATTGAAGTAGAAGACATATCTGTGTCTTATTAAAGGAACACTTGAAGTCTGGCATGTTGCCAAACACAAGCTGTATTATAGGACATCTGCATGTAATTTGTGTTTTTTTAGAAGTGTAACACTTCCAAGCAAGTTTTCATAAAGCAAGTAGATGGTGTCCCTCAGCCTCCACACCTTCTCAGTGTTAAGGTCTCACACTGAAAGCTCTAAAGGGCTCTGCTGATATGAAGCCTTCATTAAAGTTACAAGAATTATTAAATGACATAGGTCTAGTACTCACTGCTGCTTCTCCAAAACACAGACAGTTGCCTAAAATTACCTAAAATTGATAGAAATTAAAGCTGAAAGAACACATTACATATCAGCAAGAAGGATTAGATTTGACAGCTTTCCACAACTATTCACTCATCAGTGTGAGTGCTGCAGAACTGCCCTGGTATTATCCAGAAGAGGATCCTTCCAATGCTGTCTCCAAGTACAAGGCAAAGCATGAGATTATTTTTGCAATTTTTCAGAGTGTAAGATTGTATTAGCTGTACAAGAGCCCAGTACTATTACACAGCACGGCAGCATGAAATATAGTGGAAGTGCAGGGGCTGGGAGAAGGAAATCAATGGGTATTTAAAACACCATTTAGTTGATTTACCTATAGCATGAAGCACTGTCATTTAAAAATCTCTCATGGAGATGTCTGTTTTCCAAATAAATGTCTGTACTGAGGGGATTATTTACTAAAAGGCTTTTAAATGCTGCCATTAAAAGCAACACATTAAAATCAATTAAAAGGTCTTCTAAAAACACCTATCTTCTCTCTTGTCTCCTATGCTCTTGCCAGCATCATTCTACCCTTTCATACTCCTACTAAAGCAAACAAGATGTTTTTCCCCAATTGAAATAGCACAGAAGAGACCATATTCTAGCCATTACAACATGACATTGGAAACCTTGTTCTAGGCACCACTCAAACGTTCCCCGATACATGTATATACTTTCATTTAAATTTAGCACTCTCTTGCATAACCTAGGTTTACCTTGTGTATTTGTTGGGGAGGAGGTAGACTGAGTCTTGATCAGGTACTGTTTGTCAAGGATATTTGATTCCCTCAAAAAGACAGAGGGAGCAACCTATTAATATTAATTTAGGAGTGGAATCCATCCCACCTAACTTTAGCCTGTCCAGTCACTTCTTCTCACTCTTCCATGAAGAAGGAGGAAAGGCTCATTCAGAGAACAGGGACCCATTTTAAGACAGAACAAGATATGCTCTGGGAAGGCTCACCTTCCTCCACTGAGCAGAGAGGGAACATGTAGGTTCATGTAGGGAACAGAGAGGTCCAGTCTAGCGACGGCCAGCATCAGGCAAAACAAACCCCAGCCTACATTATGATTAATAAATCATTCTTTATATGTGGGTTCCCTATCAAATTTAACCCTATGTCCATGAAACCTGGCACCATTTGACGACCACTGAAGTATAGGAACAAAAACTGCAGAAGTAGCCTAAATCATTTAAACCCCATTTTGCAAAAGGCGTAGTGCTGCTTAAGTTCTCACACTGAGAATAAAGAAGGGTTCAGAAGTGGGATCTGTGACTTCCCCACACAGGCCAGATTTAGTTTCTTAAAATTTAGAAATGCACATAGAGTTACTATATATGTACCCAAACTCAGAGCTTAAAAGAATAAATACATTTTAAAAAAAAAAATCACACTGGCATTCTATCATTGAAAATTATTCACTTTTTAGTACTTTCTAGCTTGAAGAAATAATTCAGGCACCTGTTTGTGACAAGCCTGCCTCAGGTAGCAGAGCCTGCTTAGGTGAAAAACACAACATTTGCACCAAGAATAAAGGACGGCCAGCTGATGGCTGCATCATGGCTGGCATCTTGAGATAGCCAAAAAGTGAGCATAAGTTTCCCCTCCTCTTTTTCCTTCTCTACCTTTTTTTAGTTTGGCTAACCTTTGGGGAATGAAGTTTTCCTCCTCTCTTCCAGCATGAAGATGTCTACTCTAAGCAACAGTTCTATATCTACAACAACGAAAAAATGGCTACAAGGAAAAATTCTCAGGCCTCTATCCATCGGCATCAGGAGGCTGAAGGTCAAACAAAGCATCATGTTTTCAGGCACTACAGCAGAGAGAAAAAAAAAAAGAAAGGGAAGGAAAAAAAAGAAGGTGCAAGCTCTGCATTATTTTTCTGCTTAGCCCATGAAAAAGAAGCAGCCGGAGAATTCTCAAAGGTGCAAAATTTAAAATTCATTTGAAATCTCAAACTACTTTAACAGTTCCACTTGTAAATCTCAGAAAATCATTATGTGCTCACAGTTTGTGTGGTAATTTGAAAGACATGCCATTCTCCATTCATAGCCAAGCAGTTGGATTATCTGTTTTAGAAGAAAAATTCCACTCATTCACAGCCTTGGAGCGTGACTGGGGCTTCCATAGGAAATAATAATTAGAGCAGGGAGAGTGCTACCTCAAGCTGGTGCTACACAGCTAACTTAATGGAATTTCACCCATTTTATTAGAGATGTGATATTTGCTCTCAGGCCAGCGGGCAGAGAAATATGTACCTCACACACAGTTTAGGTATTGTTTGGCTATCAGGAGATAGCCATTGTTTCACAGTTATGTTGGGGCGGGTGGGGGGGAACCCAACCACCACTTTGTTTGTTTGGTTGGGTTTTTATCTTTCAAAGCAGCCTACAAAGTGCTATTTCACCTCCTCATGCAGTAGGTCTCAGCTACGCTTCTGCTTCCAAATGCTCACAGTTCTACGGAAGGGTCACCTGGACCCCTGAGTTTATGCAACATTTTGTGGCGATATGTTATTTTAACACAAGAGATTTAAAACCTCAGAGCAGGTCCCAAGAGGCAACTTCCCAGCGGCTCGGATTAAGCAACAGAGGGCTCGGGCAGCAGAATTTGGCGACGGCCAGCCTGTTGCAGAGGCCTGGATGCACTCGCACAAAGGCATCATCATTCTTTCAGGCTTGGGTTTTATCAATGAACTGAGCAGATTCCAGGCGCTGTTCCCCCCGTTGCCTAGCGGAGGGACACTCATTGAGGCTTTAATCACAGTTTAGGTGCCACAAAGGAGGGGACCAGAAGACTGCACCACACAAAGCAGCCCAGCAGCACATCAAAGAAGCAGGAGCTATAGCTGTGCCCGGTCTCATGTACATTCTCCCACCCTGCAGCGGTCACCACGAAGGACAGTGCGGCTCTGCTCCCCATCATGGGAAACCCCCGCAGGGGAAGACCAGCTGCAGTCTGGGATGCTGCTCTCACCCCCATCACCGCTCAGAGGGGAAGGGCATGGGGGCTCAGCGGGACAACCAGAGCCCACTGCTCAGGATCTTGCACCTGCCCATGCACAAGGAGGATGCCCGTGACAAATTGTACCCCTGCATCAAGGGAAACAATTAGAAAGTGGCACACCATAGTGATATAACAAGCCTCAGGTCTGAATGTAAATCCTTCATCCCTTTCTTTAATAACTCTGAATTGCATCTTTGATAAAGAGCTCAAAAAAATAATGGAAATCAGAGATACAAAGGATGTTTTAGATCATCTGTGCCTCCCTCTTCCTCCCATCAGCAGAGAATGATTTCCTCCACATGGGCTTGGAAGGGCTTTCCGCGGTTTAGTTTGGGTGATATCTCTTTTTCCACAGAAGATTAGTCCACATTCAAGTAGCTATCTCCATCGAGTCCTGTTTCCTATTACCCAGCTTCTGTATCTATCCCATTAGTCCTAATCACGTCTTTTTTGAGACCTCCCAAATGCCTCTGCTACAGCACAGAAAATAAAAAAATACTTTCAGATTTTTCCCTTAAAATGAGTAGCACATACAGATTAACTAGTACATGTTCTTTCACATCCTTCAGCCTTCCTACCCCTAAATGAATATAACATCTTTACTAAGAGCACGTTGCAACACAACACAGAGCTAGGACTTAACAGAAAAAGATGATATGACAAAAACTTCTAGCAAAGACAGCAAGGAGGAAATTTGATTAAAAACTAGGGAGCTTTTTGGTACTGAATCAATCTTTGACGTACTGGAGGGTGCATATCTCCTTCAGTGCATTTTGGGTCTTATTTTTATCCTAAATCAACCAGCAAAATTAAACTCACCTTATGGAGAAGTAAGATTTTATTTAGGAAGTTAATAACTCTTGTGTTAAGCTTATTGATATAGACCGGCATGACCAGGCGGGTTTTGTGTTGAGGTTGGTAGGTTTCCATGAGTATGCCATGCTGCCCTACACAGATCACA
>VZTV01117151.1:0-47608 GCA_013400875.1 Anhinga rufa
GTCTTTAGAAGCAAGTCCAGAAGATGCCTTTTCTAACTGCATTTGACACACTTAACCTGGTACCTGGAGTCCAGAGGACTACCGCTGCTTCACAGTGCCCACTACTTGCAGGGGCAGAAGTGCCATCATCATAATTTTACTTCTAATGAGCAGAATAAAACAGGACGGCTTCCTCTCCTCTGGCTTTAAAGACTGCAACCTCAAAGCAAGAAACCTTGTGTTGTGGCAGTAAAACCAGGCACACCAATTTGAATGCATGTGGATAGTAATGCTATAGGAGTAAGATGGTACAAATTTCGCGTAGCAATTTTTCTGACAGCTCTCTACTTAAATGGGCAGAAAATCAATAACATTAAGACTGAGGGTCACAGCCTTTGGAAAGAGTTACATCAATGCAAAAACAGAAAAGACAAAGCCAAAAGAGATTATAACCGCAGATATCCCAAGGGACCGATGAAATCATGGGTTATGGTGTTTTTAAAAACAAAAAAAAAGTTATTCCCTCAATCAAACCCCAAATGTCTTGCCTCCTACTTTTTCACAGGTTTTTTTTTTTTTTAAATTAAGAGGTGAAGATTGCAGTGAAAAATGCTACTATATTTCACTCAAAAGCATGAAGTCTCTTAGTGAAAGGGGTAAGCATTCTCCTTTTTGCAGGCATACTTCTGGAAAATTGGTAGCATATATACTACTCAAAGTTAAGCTTGCTGGTGCAGGCAGCAAGCTTCCACTTGCAAACAGTAGCTGCAGAAGATAGTGTGCTCCCTGTCCTAAGAGTCACGGCCAAAACTTGGCACAAAGAGTGGAAAGGATGTCAGCAAAACAAACATGGCAGTGAAAGGACTAGCCTCCTACTCCTGCCCCAAAAACCCCTGCACAGGAAAGCACTTTAAGGATTATCCTTCATCTCCACAACATGAAATGCACTAAAAGCTCAAGGAACTTCCACACCTGTGCCAACAGGCCAACGCTAGGTCCTGTGACTTAGATAAGCCCATCCTAACACAGGGAGACACTGGAGAAATGGCCATCCCTGAAAAGCAAAGGACATTGACTGCCCCCCACCCCAAATAAGCAGTTGGATGTAGAATGCCAGGTTCTCAACACTCACTGCATAACCACAGGGGCTGAGGGACACAGCCCATCTGATTGAGCATTGCTGGTGTAGCTTTATTTAAATTCTCTTCGTTAAGTTCTCACCTGTCTTGTCGGCAAGTCGTGATATTGTAGTATGAGCCTGGTGTTGACGCTGTGACTCCATGTGTTGCCAAGGGCTGCTGTCACACAACCAGATTCCCTCTTGCCACTTCCAGAAGCTCCTGAAGATAAATATGAAAGAAACTGCATCAGGGCTGCGCCATAGAGACGGGTTCAGCATGGAAACTCTAATCAGTCATCTCAGGTCATTCCCTAAGCTGGGTAATCACAAGTGGTACTTAATAGATGGCACTATTGCATGAATTTCCTGCCTTTCTGATTTATTTATACAACTGCAGTGCGAGTTCTCCATCTTGCCCTCCGATACCTAGACAAAGTGCTAAGAATTAAGATATGTTGCAAAGTAGTACCTACTTTCCTGGAAAGACCTGCACATTTTCTAAATATCTGAAGGTGCATCATGCATGGGGGACACTTGCCTTTTCCTCTTTAGACATACTATCCCCAAGCAAACCAGCTTTCTACGGGCACAGAGGAGAGGGAAGCAGGCCAGCAGAGTGACCGTATAATGACATAACAAAAAGGGAAGCTAAAGGAGGACAATGCGGCGCCACAACACACCAATCTAAAAATCAGAATGCTGCTTCCTGCCATCAGGCATCCCACACATTTCCTAAGATTTGCAAAGAAGGGATCCCCTTAGCTGTAAATACCTTTCTGGTGTCTCTGAAATCATATGAACTTTATGAGACCCTGAAGGAAAAGGCACTTCGCTGCAATCAGCAATTACAACATAAAGAAGTGTTTCCAATAATGCCACATGATCCACCTTGCTGAACTACCACTGCACCTGAGCAGAGTATATTGAAACCAGAGTCCCATACATACACACATATACATATGCAGGCAGGTAGGTGCCCAAGACCTTCATCTTTGCTTACCACAAGTTCTGTGTAAGATGAACAGATAGATGGGTGACTTGTTTGTACTTCAAATGACACTTCAAGAACAGAGCAAGCCAGACAAACCAAAGAAATTCAGGAACAAAATCCCAATTGTTATGTGTGTATAAATGATCACGTGCAAGTTTTAAATTGAACTGAGGCAGACAGTCCATATGGTTATAAAGCTATGAGTGTTGACCTGAAGCTGAATGAGAGAAAGTTACATTTAAAAGACGGGGAACTTCCTATCATCTATCAGACAACAAACTAAATTGCTTCCCCAGGACTGTTATGAAATCCTTGTCAACTAAGTCACAGAATCATAGAATCACAGAATGGTTCGGGTTGGAAGGGACCTTTAGAGGTCATTTAGTCCAACCCCCTGCAGTGAGCAGGGACATCAGTTAAAGTTAGATCAGACATTTACTCTGCAATACAAAATTTAGAGCAGCCTTATGTTTCTGTCAAAATGATCAGTAATGCAACAGTTAATGTTGAAACTTAAATTATAAGTACTAGGTTTTGGAAGCAATACTGTACTGAGATGACAAAGTCATCTCATGGCCCAGCGGAGCTTCTGGAAGTTTAAGGTTTAAAACCCTTCATTGCTTTTACATTTGCAAGGTTGTGGGTTTGGTTACTTTTTCCCCCCAACTATTCAGAGCAGAAACATAAATTCTTCATTCACTGAAGCTTTTATTTTGGAAAAATATCCAGTAAAGGGTAAGACCAAAAGTGTTGGTATGCAGTAATAATCATTATTTGTATCACTGCAGGTAGCTTGCAAGCAATGAGAAGGACACTGTATTAGACAGCATTAGGCAGAGGAGAGGAGCAGCCTGGAGAGAAGGGCCTGGAATGATTGTAGGGCACTACAGGACTCTGCTGAAGACCTCAAACCTCCCCCACAAGTAATACAAGGTTCAATTAACATCAACTGGATTTGGATTAGGTCTTTAAATGTTTTAAGGTCTACAAAAGAAACGAGGGAAGCAGCTGGTTCAAGGCAATAGTTTGACAAGAGTCTGGACTCTGCACTTCTCTGAATGACTTCCCACGTCACGGGAACTCGCTGTGACATGCACAATATTGGCTTCTCCAGAACAACATCAGTTCTAGTCTGAAAATAGGCTACAGTTGTGCCATCCAGCAAGGATGGCTGCTTTTCTTTCCTCAAAACAAAGGTGTTCATATCTTGATAAGCATCAAACTTCCACCTGAATAGCTCACAGCAGGAGCACCTAACTGGAAGTTTCAGTATTAGGAATGCTGTTCTGTTAATTAGTCTAACCCATCTATATTAGGAAGGTGGATGTGCTGACAATAATAATTTCTCTTCCTCTGTGCTTTGGATTTAATTTGCCAGCTGGAGGAGAGAACAGGTTCAAGGGTTAAAGCAGGGTGCTGGGAGGTCTGTAATCCATTCCTTAAGATGACTTAAACCAAGTCACTTAATTAAGTTCAGTAAATTCTGCGAACTTTTGTTTTTGTGCGAACACCACAAAAGTAAAATGCCATTACTGTACAAACAGGTTAAGGGAGAATAAAAGACAGTGAAGCAGCTTTAAAGGTTTGCAATCCTCTCTTTGTCATGCGGAATAAGCTGCAAGTTCTTCCTGTAGTCAACATTGTCCTTCTTTCCCACCTGCTAGAAATGGGTAGGAATCACAAAACTCAAGTGAGGCAGCCAAGTGTGAGTTCTGGTGGCTGCAGAGGTGCTCCCCTCACAGCTGGTCTAACTGCACCCCTGCGTGCAGCTGGAAGCCACTGCTCCGCAACACCAAGAAGCAATTCACCGCTGCTTGGGGACCTCTGACTACAGACAAAAAGCCCACACATTCCAGAAGTAGCTACTGTTGGCATAGAACAGCCACAAAAACTTCCCTCGTATTATGCCTCTCTGCTATGAGCTAACAGAAGGAGCAACATCTTGCTGTTACAATCCTGAGCCAGGCATTTAAGTGGTTAAAAGTCTGTAGCCTGCTGATATTATGGAGATATCACTCCATAGCAATTCCTAATACTGCATTCCTTCCAGGCCTAAAACCTGTTCCAAAGTGAACAGAAGTGCTAGAGGTGTAAGGCTTGTGGCAGAACAAGTAAGCTAATTGCTGTCATTTATTTTATTTTATTATACAGGAGAAAGCCTACTGTACCATACTGTGTCAGCCCCTGTCTGAAGAGGGCTGTTTGTGTGACCCACTTTCAGGCAAATCCTCTTCTGTGAAGTTATTCAAATTTATGACTCTAGTGCAAAGTGGTTAGTAAGCCTGGAGCAAATTTACAGCAAAGACTTTTTACAGGGTGGAAAGGAATGCCTCACAGGAAAGGTTTCCATTTTTTGCAGGAACCCTCCTGCAAGCTGATGCATTAGGCAGACAGAGGCAAACCAACAAGAAGTGAAGTAAACCGAGGGGGAAGCAGCGCCAGCTTTGCAAAGAGGTTCAAGGGCATCATTCCTTCTTGCTCTAAACACAAAAAGATAGTAAATGTCTGAGAGGGAGGAAAGGGGATATGTTAAGAAAATAGATTTATATTCAAACATGGCCTTAAAAAAACCTCAGACTGATCTTTTCTGTTATTTCAACCACTAGTTACTCATTAATGAACTGGACAAAGGAAATGGATAAATAATGCTGTTCAAAAAGAGAGAGAGACTTTTCAGCACACATTGCCTTGTTCTTCCAACCCTTTCAGGCTTACACATGGGAGTATCAGACCAACCTTGGCCCAAGAAAAAAGCAGGCTCATAAGCAACTTTGGTGTCTGCTCAGAGGTCCCCAAACTGCCCAGTCTGAACCACCTCAGAGCGGTATGGAGCAAGAGCTCCCAGCTGTGACACGAAGGTGCGTATCCATGCTGTGGGGTGGATGCTCCACAGAGCCAGCGATGTGCAACCAGTTGACAGGCAGCAGTTCCCGTCGCTCCAGCCCGCTTAGAGCACAGCTCTCGCTCCAGTCGCTGCTGGCGTGATGGTTTCTGCTCAGGACACGGGTGAAACAGGGAGCACAGGGACTAGGAGATGAAAAAACCAGGGCTGACAGACAGATGCCAGAAAGGTGGCAGATCTCAGTTTATGGATGCAGGATGTGGGAAAATGGAGTGGGTGTCCAGAAGCACAGAGATGGGATATTAGCATGGGGAGGTGAAGGTGCTAAAGGGTAGGAGAAGACCTTTGAACAACCCCTGACTTTATATATTCAGATCCAGCTCAAGTAAAATGAAGTGGTGATTTCAATTCCTGTAAACACTCCTCCTTGCCTCACACAAGAAGAACTAGCATTAAACTGATCTTCAAAGGGCACATCAGCAGACAGGCCAAGGACTGCACAAGGAACCTGTTCTACTGTCTCGTGTGAAACTGAGCTCTTCAGGGCACCAGTGGAGACACCAGCAGAGACCATATCTGTTCTGGATCGCAAGCATAAAGGAGGAACTGGCTGCTTCACTCTCGCTGAACAGCTGTCACAAGTGAAAATAAAGCTTCTGTGGTCTGAGTCAAATGCAAAGTAAATGCCTCTCCACAATCAGGGGAAAAACAAACCAAAGAAGAAAGGGTGATTCTTCAGCTGAGGCCTGCAGTGCTGCTTCCAAGCATAAGACGAGGCTCTCGCACTGGGCTCTGCTGTCGGAGGAGCTGGAAGGAGCTGTCGGTGGAATTGGGCAACAACAGTTGGCCCTACTTATACAGAAGGGCTAGATGTAGTTTGTTTGTTTCCCCCCATCAATGCAGTTAAAACAAACCTTCCGTAAGTACCTTCCTTATCACTGAGATGAATGCCACATCTAGGCAGGATGGGAAAAGTGGGTTTATTCCACCTTCCTTTTTTCACCGGAGGGAACAGTAGGATTAAAGCTATTCAGCTCAATACTGATTTTGAGATTATTCTATTATGTCCAACCAGAGAATTACAAGTACAGACATGGTCTCAAAGATCTTCTCGTCCTCTACATATAAGGAGGTACATTTTAAAGACTAAATCCTCACATAATCAAGTCCCAGTTGTTGCAAATATTGGTTGGAGGGGATTTGATCATAAAGGAACTTCAGTTTCATTAGTGTCTCATCCTACAAAAATTAGGATAACTATACCAGTGCCTTCAATCAAATAAAATAGACTTTTTAAAACAACATTTTTAAATGCATGTAGTCCTTGCAGGCAGAACGTGATTATACACTTGATTAAAAAAAAAACCAAAACTGTTCCTTGTTGGTATAACTGCAGAGAGCAATGAATTCCACCCTTTCCACATTCTCATATAGATTTTTGTCTTTCCAGATGAAAGAGTCATTGCCTGGCAGGTTCATCCCCACCACTGGGCCCCTTTGCAATCTCTATCAATTTCGTAATTCAAAAATCTTTTCTCATCAGATGCAAAAAAGGGATCGATGCACAGTATGACAGTGAGATCACAAAATAAAGAAGCAACCAGTCCCCAAATCTTTCAAATCTTAACATCAAATCATCTTGATAAAAGCCTGATTTTATAAAAAGGAGGCAAAAATTCTCCAGAAGTACAGAAAAAATATTTATAAAGAACTGAACTACTGAGCTCAACAAAAACAGCACACCATGCAATAAGAATGAAAGTACTTTCCCTCTTGCTCAGGCTGTGCAGCTTTCCGGTTCACTGGCAGAGCTCATAAAGACCACTGCTTTTCACCTGCACTGCATTTAGTCTGTATTTTTGGTGCAGATCTCTAACAATGACACCAGAAGGGAGAGAAAAAAAAATAAAAAAAGAAAAAACCGTCAGCCCCCAATCTATTTTTCCATCTTCACCTACTCAGAAAGTACAAGTATAAAAATATCCAGTGGTGGAAAAACCCATCACACAGTAAAAAAACAACCCACAGGACAAACTCATCTGTGAAGTAACTAACCACAGAGCCCTTCAAACTCCCACGTGCTGACTTCTGCCATTTTCAGCCCTTCTCCACGGCTTTTTCGTTAGGCAAAAGGTGACTCTGATTCTCTTACCATACAGCAGTGACCGTCTCACTCTCTGTACTGGTCAGCCAAGGTGTGTCCCAAACTCTTTCTGTCATATACTCTACCTTCACAGAACTAACAGAAAATGAGTGAGGATGAAAAAAACCCGGGTTCTTTACACTAAAGCCATGGCCCTAGCAGTAGACAGCTAGTTAGACCACCGTTTGATATCACCCGCTTGAGACAAAGCACAGACCAAAACGCATATATACATATACCTAGGTAATCACCAGACAGAAATTACTGATTTGTATGAACGGACACTAAAGCAAACGTTGCTTCCCATTCCAACTGTACAGATCTGTTTCAGCTAATGGGATATGCAGGCATATCAACAGCAGAGTCTGGTTCATCTTAGGAGAAAAATCACAACTGACTTCCTAAAGCACAATACTGCCTTCATACAGTCTTTTATTATTTAGGACATATGGCAGGAAAACCAGTCGCTGCTTTAAGAAATCAAGCTTGGCCACAAAACCAGCCATGTAAAAATTCTAACTTTTAAAATGCTTATTTTCCTCCTTTTATTAAAAGAGGGAATCTGGCAATTTTACTCCCCAAAAACACCTAGTTCTAAATCTGTGCAAAGCATCCCGCCCCCCAGTTATTCCAGCTTACTTCAAATTTTAATTAAAAACAAGGAAAAATATTTTACCTGGAAACTGGAATTGTTTAGTAATCAAAGATGTGTAATTTAGTAGTGTGTCCCCCCCTCTTTTTTAATAGTACAGTCATCAAAATATACTTAGCAAATGAAGGAATTAAGTGCAAACCCCTACTAATCACTAGTTAAAAAAAAGTTTCAATGGAAATTTTTTTGACCCCCCCTAGTTCGTAGCTATGCTACTGCTGCAGCACTGAAGTGCCTACTAGAGATTACACTGAACAGACTGTTCCGATTCAGTCGTCATCATCAAGAGACCAAAACCTGCCACTTAGAGACTCCAGCTGCAAAGTTCTGATGGAGAGACAGCAGTGAATGTGACAGAAAGGGAATGAGCCCTCTTCTCATTTTGGACAACATGGTTTATTTATCTCATATGCCCCAAACAGGTGAGTTTTCACACTTTTTTTTTAAAATCATATTTCTGTGTATCTGTGTACACATTCTGGGTGATTTTTACAGTGTTAATTTGGTATTAGATCAAGAAGAAGGTCCTTTCTGCTGTCTTTTTTCCAGCCATTCATTATTTCTATAGTGACAACTCCTAGAACTCTCATCTGCAATATGCAAACCACTATACAAACAGAGAACAAAAAGATAGTTCCTGACCTAAAGACCTTCTTTTCATGAGAACTGCAGTTTAAGAGTCTCTTAGCTGCTGGTGATTATTCCCCACTTACAAGGAATCTTCTCTAAGGGATGAGGGAAAGTAAACCAAATTATGTGACAGGCCAGCAAAACTGGAGATAAATAAGGACTTCCGGCATTCTCCATGAAACTTTAGAAGTTTTTTCAAATAAGCAACATTAACCATTATTTTCCCCTGAAAAATCATCTGGGACCTCTGTCCAGGTCAAGATGTAGGAAGGGTCCTCCAGAGAATTGGACCAATGCTGGCTTCTTTTTAATCCCACACCAGCATGCCCACTGTTACCAGTGTGTTTTGCACCAGAGCATCTCATTCCCTGACATCGGTGAGTTCACGTCAATGCTGTTTTGAGTTGAGAGAGAGACAGACAGAGAGAGAAGCACACACATGCTAGTACCGAGACTCCTGTCTGCTGACCTAAAAAAGGAATTGACATTAAGAAACGAGAAAATCCAGCTGGTCTGATTTCTTGCCAGACAATCTACCAGCCATGACCAAAATGGTCAGGTCTCGGGAGATCTGTGGAGGTGGGAAGACAGCTGGTGGTTTACAGCACCTGAAAGAGGGGCCAAATCAAGGAATCAGGGAGTCAAAATCATTGGTAACAGATACTTTTTACCGGTGTAAACCTTCTGCCTCTGTGGCCCAACAACATACCACAAAGTGATGAGCTTCCGGCACACTATCATTGCTGCGTTGCTACTGCGAATGATCAAATGAGTAGTACTTTCGTGGGAGGAATGGTGAAAACCAAGTAGGAGACAGTGATTAAGTCAATTCCTTTCTGTAACCAAGGATAAATTATTTACTCTTCAGCTGAACCTCCTTCCCTATCTAATGACATTTTTTGAGAAATACCCTCTTTTTTTTAAAAAAAAAATCTAGAATTAAAAACACAAAAACAAAACCAAAAACCAAACAACCCAGATCTGGAATGTTGCCTGCCTGCACATATAAAGGATGCATAGGTTGAAAAACAAAGCTTGCCCAATCATGGCATCTGGCAATGCTAGGGCCCTGTGAACCAGAAAGTGCTTTTAATTATCACCTCACCAATCACGCTACAAGTTATTGCTGTATTTTTTTGGTTAAGTTCCCTCAGGGAATTAAACAGATCATGATATTAATCAGAAGGCATGTAGGAGGGAGGGGGCAGAATGCTAGAATTACACGTGTGTAGGTCCCTTAAGGCTTGAATAAAGAACTGAGATTTAGAATCCCGCTGTCAGAGCAACTGAAGCCTTGCATGCTGCAAGCCTCGGCCCTCTGACCTACACAGCCATGGCATTATCGTATCTGATTTTCCCAGGATGGTTAATCTCAGCTGCTAAACTTCATCAGTCTCTGCTAGTGTTTACCCATCATCTGGATTTCCCACTTCCGAACTTTCCAGGCTAGAACCAAATGAGCCAGCTGTCACACTCCTCCTTGACAGGGACAAAAAAAACCCCCAACATAACAGTCTGAAGTCTGGAAGCCTAAATGGCTAAATCCCAGAAAGGCAGCACAAAAACTAATACATCTGGGGGGAGGAGAGGTAGATGTAGCTCTGAAACTGTAGTGAGTTTCAGAATGCAGCTCACAGCAGTACGGTCACGTTAGGATGCTGCAGTCCAAGACACAGACTGTATTCCCATAGTCTACATTTTTTTCCGTAAAATATGTTCTGGTAAAGAAACAATGTCTTGGCAGCTTAGCTCTTGTACCCGCAAAACTGACACAGTGCAGGCAAAAGCAGCAGCAGTCCAGGCAAGGTAGGAGCCAGTCTGCAAATGAACCTCAAATTACATTTGAGAGTCAGGGCGCGGAAGGGTGATGGGGGTAGGAGGGAGAGAGTCGGGTTTCTGTAGCACATTGAGTTCTCCATCGAAGTGGCCAATAAAAGCACCAATTAGTGCTAACATACCCAGGGTGTTTCTGACATGGCTGTCCATTTCCTGGGGAGTAGGCTGATGGTATGCCTCCATGGCAGACGGAAAAGGACGGTAGGTGTGTGCAAGCTAGTTTTAAATGAGCACTAAGGTCTGCCTTGGTAAATATATCCTGCTAGGAAGCCAGAGAGAGCTTTATGCTGCTACAGCCAGAACACTGCCAGCACCTGAGTTTGCTCAATTAACACTAGCCCTGACATTCAGCCTACACTGCTGTGGAGCTTTCTCAATATATTCAGCATAAAAAACTTCAGCAAATAACAATTTCTGATCACAGCCGAGTTCCATGGATTTGAACTAGTGGATTAAAATTATCTGTCCTTTTTACTCCTGAGCACAGGAGTATTTCAGTAGCGGTCCTCTTTCGGAATAATTTTCAAATTTAGCAAGTGACAATTTTTTGATACGGAGGGTAGAAACATGCAATAACTAAGATTCCAGGGTGGGGCTGTTAACCACAATGACTGTGTTTAACAAGCAGTGTTAAACTGTACTTCAGGTTGAGGGGTTTTTGTTTGTATGCAAACTGAGCAAACTGCTTTACTTTGCGTGATGACCATCATAGTTTCTTTGAAAATTTAGCCTTCAGTGTTCTTAACACCGGTCCCACAGATTACAGTTACAACAATCCCCTATATGTGCAAATAAACTCAACAATCTTAGAGCTGTAAAGCTTGGATGAGGAGCCAGAGTTATCAAAAAACCGAAATTCCAGGATGAAACAATTCTCTTTCAGCCTGCAACATGGAAACAGAGGTCAGCCAAACATTTGGGGGCTAGAGATGACTGTGTGCGAATTACAGCTGTTCACATCTGGAGTTCAGATTTGGCCATACTCTTAATACTATCCATCACAAAAACTAAACTGAAAGAATGTTTTGGTTGTATGATTAGGAACATAAAAGTTAGGAAACATTAAATGTAAAAAATACTATGTGCAACTTTAACTCTGCCTACCAAACGCAGAACAAGGGACTCAATTATTTCTCACAACGAATATCATCAGGGTTGACTGTGGCATTTCTTAACTGGTGACTATTTAACTATAAGTCTGCATTTGCCAATACAGGTCTCACTGGCTGCATCTATTTCTCGGTGCAGAGGGGCCCGTGACTCACGCCAAAGGCTGTGACGGTGGGCCATCCACTCCTCTTCTGGGCTGGCCTGGCGAGCCACGCACATACACCTAGCAGACGCATCCGAGTGCTTGGAGTACCTTCATGACATATGTTAATTGGGCACCCTCACATTTTTTTTTATTGCACAGCTAATATACCCACTTATATAAGACTCCAATATACCCACTATATAAGATGTCTTCCCTCTCATTATAAGCTGAATGACAAAACATCTTAGTACATGCAGGGACCACAGTGGCTCACTGTTCAGAACATGTATGCTTATGTACTTAGTCACACACGCACACAGAGGCAGTACATAACATGGAGGATACTAAAATGACCGAGGATTACAGGGGTCTGGCTTCACTCCCTGACTGACACAGACTTTCCAGGAGGTTCTCAGCAAGTTAAGTCCCCCTCTTCACGGCACAGTCCCCCATCCTGGAGCGGAGGAGTTATACGCTCTTTTCTTCATCTCATTCTCAGAAAGGAATGACTCACTTTATCTCAAACTAAGCAAATAAATTCAATTTTGGACAACAACCAAGACTGGAAAATTTCATCCTGATAAGCTTTTCTGACTGAAGAGAGAGGGTTAGAAGGGAAACAGTTATACAGCCTTAACTATAGGAGGTTCCTTCCGTTCCTGCTATAATGCAAAATATTCCAAGATGTGCCAGGTTTTCACTATAGTCTGCATCAGGCAGCGACAGGACACCGAAGTGCTCTGTGGAGAGTAACGCATAAATCCAAAATGATCTTTTGACTGCAGTGACTCTTCTCTCCTGAGATGTATTACATTTTTAAAGTCAGTGAAAAATAAAAAACTGCAAAATATCACTTTTAATCCTTGGACTACAAAATGGTTGAATCCTCTAGAGGCCAGTCGGGGCCAGAAACAACTTTTTTTCCCTTTTTCCCAGATTTGGGGGGGCAAGGAGGAGGGCAAGGGGAAAGGGAGAGAGCAAAGAGTGGTTGGTTTCAAATAGCAACATTGTCCAAAAGGGTGAAAGGGAACAGATGGCCGTGGAGAATGCAGCCTCAAAGCCCTAAAGAAAAGGGCTATTTTGACAGATCTTGCTGTTTCCTATTCAAGCATGAACACTCTGGCATGGAGAGTTAAGACGATACAAGGAACAACCTCTGTTCCCAGCAACTGACTATGGGCAACTGGCCTCTGAAGCTCTCTGAGAAAAACAACATGAGACAGACAGACAAACAGATATGGCAGCAAGCCCAGATCTCAGCCACCAGAAAGGGGGGGTGGGGTGGGGGGGGAGGGAAAAAAAAAGAAGACCAGAAAGGCTAGAAACAGCTGCCTTTTCCTGGCTTCAACGCAGAGCATTAGAAAGAGCCTGTCCAGCCTTTCTCATCTTCCTTTTCAGTGAAACTTCTTCAAGGGGTCACCCTCAAGCTGTTGGTCTTTGCCCTGAGGGGAGGTGAAAAAGAGGACAGAGCAGAGCTCGTCTGGCTCAATGAAACCTGCTTCCTTTAATCACAAAGACCTCCCTCCAGCTAACGAAGAGGAACTCTAAATGTAAAAAAGCACAATTAATGCTGGATTTTTGCATGCAAAAAGGTTGAGAAATTTAAAGTTGTGGCTCCCACAGTACGTGTAATTTGTTTGCATAGTATACAGCAGCGAGCCATTATATCCCAGGGCAGGGAGAATTGTACTCGCTGTGGGAAACACTGCTAATGTGTGTCCTGACTTTTTCTATCACCCCTAATCAAGAGAGCGCACCAACAGCTGTTTCATTCACCGACTCTGGGCATGTACTACCAGATAGAGACTTCAGGTTTGAAGGGCAGCTTCACATCCATACCCAAAATTTAGAGAGAGACCAAAGCCATTAAGTGTAACCAGACTTCGCCGTTTCCAAGCGTCCATAGAGCAAGGGATGAATCGGAGCTTGTGAATGTCTTTCTGGATTACGCACCAGTTTCATTTCTTAGGGCAGAGCTGATATACTGTTTCCCAGCCTACGCTTGCCCACGGGCAGAAGCACTGCGCGACACCTTCCCTTTGCACTGTAACCTGGACCAGAGCAATGGTAGTTTCACACAACAGTTGGAGGGAGGAAAAGAGGGGGCAACTGGTGTAAACATTAACTATCTTCGCAATTCTTCCCCGAGGCGGGGAAGTAGCTATCATCCCAATTTTAATATCCTCCTTTTTAAAAATCATTGAAGGAAAAAGATAATAAAGAATTGTGGGTGTTCAAATGCCAGAACTCCAAATGAAGAAATGCAAATGCTACATACTGATCCTATCTGCGCCTTTGTTCCTTCATCTGTGAAGCAGCATTTGTTAACTTTAGTCAATAAATAGTAAATGTGTAGAAAAAACAGACAACAGCAACAGGTCCCCTGGAAATCCTCAGGCTCTAAATGAATCCAAATTATTATCAAAACCTTCGTTTACTAAAATGTCTAAATTGTTTGGTTTGGTTTGTTTTTTTTTTGTTTTTGTTTTTCCAAAGGACAGCCAATATAGTCATTACTAGCTGTAACTGTTAATTTGTAACTAAATAGATAGGATCTGACTAGTAGAAGTGGTCGAACAATAAATAAAATACCTTATTTAGGCTAAATCAGATAAAAACCATTTCTTCTTAACCATGAGCTTCCTGAGACTGAGTAACTGCTCCAGGCTATACTTATTAAGGGAATCTCAAATGTGGATTATTGGCTAAGTATAAATGAGCATTGAACTTGTTGATTCATCTTTCTTCCCTACGTTTCCTTGAGTAAAGTCAACCAGGTGGAGTTACCCCCCAGTTTTCACTCCGCTTTACTTGCAGTGTACGACGCCTCCTGTTCCCTGCCAGCACAACGAACGGTGCTCACAAACCCATTCTGTCCTTCACGTTGCAGGACAGGTGGTCCCTCAGCATATTCCCACACATTCCAAATATTTTAAGTGTTCCACATCTGTTGTCTAAAACAGTTTTAGTTCCCTGCAAGAACAGTAGGAGATGAAAACAAAAAGTTATATATAACACAGTAACTGACCTTTTATGCCACACGAGCTCTATGTCATTTCAACGAGATGATAAGTTTCAAAAAAGAGCTTAACCTTCATTCGTTATACTATACAGCTATTAAAAATTCTTGCAGAGAAGATAACTTGAGAATTAACTTATGACAGCTGTAACAGCCCAGATGATAAACCTGAGTGTGGATGTGCTTTTTTTAACAGTGTTCACTGATCTATGGGAAATTTTAGAAAGTAAGGAATGAAGGTGATTTACACATTTTCTGACAATACAAACCACTCTATATGCTTAAAAAAAAAATCAGAACATCTCCCGTGTACATACAAACAGCCTGAGTGGGATTGTTAGAAGTGCTCAGTGTTAGCCTACAGCAGGTAAGGAAACATTCAATGCTTTTATTTTTATTTTTTTTTTTCACTACAAGAATGAACCTGATCAGCTGTGCTTTGAAAACATGACTGCAAGTAATTCTCAGTGATGAAACAGAGCCACTGGTCAAGATCTGAGACCAGGAAATTAAAAGCACTAATTGCATCTCAACTACTAAGCTACTATTAAGAGGCAGAAAAAGACTGCCCGGGCTGTAACTGGGATAGGTGGTGAGGCTGTAACTGGGATAGGTGGAGAGCGTTTCTGCTCTCGCTGAAAGAGCTCTGAGATGGCAGCAACTACCAGCAGCTGGGAATCTGGTTTGCATCGCAGTGCAGAAGCTGGCATGTCTCGCTTTACCAGCGCTGCAGCTCCGCTGGGTACCAGCTTGTTATGGACTGTGACAGGAGACTGTCCCCTGCTGCATGACCAATGTCACTTCCAACAACACAATGGCCTTCCTTCAAGTACTTTGCCAGCGTGACAACACACTTCAGCTAGGAGAGCTGATGCCTTACCATATGAGATATTAGCAGTCCAAACGTGATCTCCATAGCTATGCAATATAAACAAATGCTCTCCATTTTTTTTTTGTTGGTTTGTTTAAATGAAAAAGAAACCTTCTATTCTGAGAAGGTTCTATTCTATTCTCTCCAACAGAAATGTTATAGGAGATATCTATGTGACAGAGACCAGACTATGCCTCAGGGAAAATTATGCCACTGTGCGTTCAAACAAAGCACTACTAGAACATACAGCAAATGCCTTGGTACTTCCCATGGGGCCAGGGCTGAAACTTAGGTATTTAAGCAAACTTGCCTCAATTAATTTTGGAAGACGACTACCGTTGTCCAGCCCTAAGCCATTGCTGACTGCAAGACAGTATCTCATCAGTGCATAATGGCACCATGATGTTGGATATGAACGAGAATGTAGGTATCTCTACCAAACCACAACTGGATATACAGTAAGTGGAACTGACCTGTGGAAGAGGAGGATTTTAGCTTTCTTTTTAATAACGCAAAACTTGGTCCCTCTCACCATAAACTCCAAGAGGCCTCCAACATCCTGGTACCGCAGTGAAAAGTGGAAAGACAAGAGAAAGCGGGACAGCCACGCCGAGGTGCGTCAGCAGGTGCCACTGAGCCTGGGAGATGAGAATTGTGGGAGTTTCACTTGACCTGGAAATCCTACCTTGCCAAAAACAAATCTGAAGCACAGATGTTAGCATGCTTAACTCTGCAAAGCAAGAGTCTGCCAAAGACTGAAACATGACTGAGAAGTCAGAATAAAAACTACTTGCAATTACGTACAAAGATTCGTTTTTGTTGTGGAAAGAATTTCAACAGCCAAGAGGATAATTTCAGAAGAAAATTCAGCATGTCCAAAGGAACTCATAGAGTGGACTTCAACAAAACGCCTGCTAACAAGACCTTGTACTTGTTAATATACTGTCTAAACTTTTAAACTATACTGAATATTTCTAAAGAAAAAATAATCAAGTAAAGTTTAATATATTTTCACTGGTATAAAAGGAGAGAAAATATCCTTTTGGACCTGGTTCTCTCCAGAATCTGGAAAAAGCCTGAACTATATTCCAGTATGTCAGAGGATGACTTTACACAAACAGAAGAGCTTCAGAGGCATTCACTAGCCCCTCAAACTGCCCTATTCTCTCTGAAGTCCATACAAAACCTTAATTTTGGGTATCTCTCTAGACTGTAAGTGCTTCAGGCAGTCTAACAAACACTTGAGCAGAAAGCACTTGTGTGCAATTAAATGATTACTGTAACCCAGGATATTCTCTAATGAACAGCACAGTGCTTCGCAGGTAAACTCAAGCTGGCTTCAGAGCCAGGGAAATTCGCCTGGCACTGATAAATCATTTCTGATACCTGAGAGAGCAAGTGGGTTCCCTCACAAAGTTTCGGATGGTATCACCTTCTGCCTAGCGTTTCTTTAGCTCTTCCTTGTTCAACCAGTTATGTTTTCACTTCCACGGCAAACTCTGCTGAAAAGCCCAGTGGTGCAGAGAGCAGCAGCGGTTACTAAGCAAGGGACAGTCTTTCCTCAGAAAATTAGGTTTGATCCTGTTTCTTTGCATGATGCTGCCACGGTGATGTTATTTCATAAGAGATAAAAGAAAATATTTTTAAGTCACTGATGATCCCATAGCAACATCAAGAGCGTTAAACTGGAATCTGAACAGTGTGGGGGGAGATAGAGAAGGAAGCGGGCAGGGTCTGCCTCAGATTTGCTCTGCAGTCCTGGCAATCTCCAAAACGTGCCAAAGAAACGATATGAGAAAATATACAAGCTATATAAATATATAATATATATAAATATATAAGTATATTTCAAAACATCACATACTGTCATTACTCTACCACACCTTGCAATATTTGGTGTTTTTAAAACTTCAATTTTGGGAGTCAAGTGATTATGGAAAAACCCCATGGTTTCCTATGCAGCCTTCTAGCCTTTCCTGCACCCGGCATACAGCCATTTCTCTGTCATGACAAGTTGGAGAGTGGCTTGAAAACAGTCATGACTGCAACCCCAAAGTTTAGGAGTCAAGGGACAAATAAAAAAGATCTCTCAAATATGTATCTTTTAACACTCAATCTTCTGAGCCTACCATAGAAGGCCAAACCTAATATTCAAGTCTGGCAATATTGATGTAGTTATAGCAACTTCAGGTACTTGATTTGTCAAATTTATTTCACTATTCAAATTAAAATATATGATATAAACATGACATGAATTATCATTTGACTATAAGTAATCATCGGAGGTTGCTACATATTTTGAATCTGTCTAGCTGCAGCACAACAGATACACAAATTCTCTTTATCTGCAATGAAATTCTGTAAATCTTCTGTTTTCTGTTTCTGCTGAGACCAGGTAAGGCCACAGATAACTGCAGCCAGAGCACTCCATGCTTGTGCCTTATTCCCCATGCTAGAAACCTGCAGGACTTTTAAAATGTATTCTTATATTGTAGAAGTAAGACAATAAGCAGCTATAAAAATAGCCAAGACATCAATTCTCCAACCTCCTGCAACTCTAGAATGAGCTGCCAACACTCTTACAATTTTTCATTTCTGTATGGTTTCTCAAAACCGAAGGCAGACATCCTCCCATACAGTACCTTTGCTAAGTTCTTTCCTGACGCTATCTCTGGAAAGACAAATGGCATCCACAAATATTAAGGGTAATTTCTCCCACTTTTTCAGCATACAAGCAGATTATTATTCATATACGATGGTTTGGTCTGGGGTATACAGTACCTTTAACCAGGGAAAGGACACTTTGTGCCTTCACCCAGGTCTTTAAGGAAAACGTTAAACAGCACTGGCCCGAGTAGTGACCGCGAGGAAGGCCACCAGCTGCCAGGTGGAATCTGAATGACAAATGGCTACTCTCTGAGCTCAGAGGACCTGCTAATTTTCCACCACCTTGTAGTTCATCCTTCCAGTCTACTTCTTCCTAATTTCACTACAAGGACATTACAGCAGACCATGTCAAAAATACCTGCTAAATGGAAGATTAAACCACATCAGCTGCTCTGCCCACATCCACCAGGCCAGTCAACCCATCATACAAGACCATCACTAGCGAGGTGCAATTTGCCTCTGGTAAATCCAGGCTGGCTGTTTCCAATCAGCTTCTTAACATGGAAACCTTAGATGAGATTGCCTATTAATTCCAAAAGAATTCTGTGGTTTTGGTGTCTTACCACAGAATGAAATAAAAAAAAACCCCAAACACCTATACTCTAGCTAAACTTAAATATCTGTTTAAAATGTTGATAGGTTTGATAGATGCTTAACTAAATAATGTCAAACCCCTACTTTTCAAGCATGAATTGGCAACACTTGCAAGTAAAATAGAAAGCTGTAGACATAGGATTTAAAAAAAAATAAACAAGAAGAATATTCAACAGCTTGTTATGAGTAAGTTTACTCTATAACTGAGAATATCATGAGGGTGTTTAGGATGACTGGGTAGATAAAGACTAGTGGATTCAGCTGACTGCCCATATATTCACAGGAAAAAACCACATGCTTTTTCTCCTCCAGCAATCCTCTTGACGTATTCATGGATTTGCCATGGGAACTAACTGTATAACCTTATTCATCCCTTCCTCTGTGAATAGTGTACTTTAAAAAAAAATATTTGGGAAGAATAGCGTGATTGAGAGTGATGATCAGGTGTGTGAATTTCTGCACTCTCATGTGCCAGAAAATTGGCTCTGCATTGAGACACTAAGTACTTTTTATACACAGGTCCAGATGTTAAGCAGACAGCTCTGATGCAGGTTTCCTTCTGCTCATCCTGCCAAGGATTCTGTAGCCTCTGAACACATTCAGGAGCTGTGATGGGATTGAGTTTCCATGCTTAGGTCAGTTCCTGGCACCGGCAGATGCGACAAATGATGTGACAAACTGCATATGATGTTTTGGTGAGGATTTAGACTTTTAGCTTATACCTAATAATATGGTCTGCAATGCTCAGAATCTCCTACATTTCATGGAGGCCTCTCCTTTTAAAAAAGAGCATGGAGAGGAGAGTCACAGGAGCCCAAAGCTATAGCAATTATTTTGCATTCTCCAGACCCACACAAAAATCGGACAATGTGGGCAGTGAGCAAAAAGGATTGTCTTCACACCATCACTCCAAATAACACAGAGGAGTACGGCTTTTCCTAGTAAAAGGAGAGTGCTCTCAGTCTAAAATGTTATCTTAAGGACTTACATAATGTCCTCTGGAGTTTCAAAGGCATTCTCACCCCCCACTTCTAGTGACAGTGTCTAGAGGGCAGCAGCAAGGGACCTTTGACAGAAACACTTCACTCAGGGGAGGAAGGGACAGAAGTTACCAAGTCCTGCCACTAACAGAGCATGCTCCCCAATATGGATGTTATTGCCAGTGCCCCACTAAAGTGAACCCTGGCACTGAAATCCCACCTCCACAAACATGGCGGTTCACCCCTCCAGTTCTTTGCAGATTGAGAAAGACTTTTGCTAAATTAATTCCACAACAGAAGCTCAGATGATCACCCAGTTCTGAGCTGGAGGCACTGACTGCACATTTGTCTACAGTGCTTCTGTCCTAACTCTACCAAGCAAGACTTGTGCTTTCCACAGGTTAGGAATGCATTTAGATTTCACTGCTGCTTAGTCTCCAAGAGCAGGCTCCGCATGTACTGCTTTCACCATTTCTGCTGAGCTCAGTTCCACAAGAGATTGCGATACGTGTCTTTGCCACTTTCTGCACAGCTGGCAGCAACTCAGTATAGCTGGGCACAAGTCACTGGATGCACACAGCCCTGCAGCACTTCTCCCCAGCGGCGGAGCCTACCGACAGCTGCCCCGCTCACTGCACTGGCTCTCCAGTTCATTGTCCGTATTTTCAAGCAGGCCTGTATCCATAATCCAGTGTGTCTGAAACACCTTCCGAGGTCCTGAATGAAGACACTGGTTAACAGCCCCACTCTAGAGGCAAACTATATCCTCCTACACTAAAGTTTGTCTGTGTAACTGCATCCTTCCTGACTTTGAGACTGCAAAATTAACCCCTGGACTTCACAGTTTCACCACCTTCTAGGCCAAATGCAAAGAACAAATGCTTTTTAATGTAGACAGCCAGCAGTGTGCACATTTACATCAAAACCCCACCATGGGTAGACTCCACATTGTACAGTTGTTCTTTTGTGGAAAAAGGGAAGAAAGAGTAAATTGCAAACGACAAACACTATCTAACACACAACTGGAAGTTGGTCTGGTCACACGAAATCTTGAAAATTGCAACTTGGGTTGAAAGGTAGCTGTGTTCATATAAATGAAAGATGGTGAAAAAGATTTGCAGGAAGTACTATGTCACACCATCGTAACCTGGTAATAAATAGTGCTGTATGCCACATGAGAATAGTACTATATGCCACATGAAAAAATAATACAGTTTTAGTCTGTTACTTTCACCAGGGGAACAGCTACTTGGCTGATGACCATGCCAATAGCACCCTACAAGGACTGTTCCCTAGGTTGTGACATACCTCTACCCTTTCTATACTAGTCTTGCACTGGAACTTCTGAAGATTCAGCAGCACAAGTAGAGGTGACTTGCTAAGCTGCACATCCAGTGGTCTGAAGCATGTGACTGTTTTCCAGCATAACCTAACTGCTAGAAAGTAAAGCAAGTTTAGTCATTGACCAGTGATGTCATTCTGGGCATTCCTACTGCATATATACATTTAATGCATCCTCTCCAAAAGCAGCACCATTACTTTCTTACCTATCTTGGAATCAATGAAGCCAACTGGCTTCTGCTTCTGGAAAGCAACACCATGGGCAAGTTCATTCTGTGACAAAAGAGAAATACAATGGGAAGACCACCTATCCCACATAGCAAAACCAGGTAACTGCTGCTTTTCCACCTCTTCTGGACCTACTTATCCTACCTCAGAATCACAGAATCNGCCTCTCTGGGCAGCCTGGGCCGCTGCTCTGGCACCCGCACAGCAAAGGGGTTTTGCCTCAGATTTCAGTGGAACTTCCCATGTTCCAGCTTGTGCCCGTTGCCCCTTGTCCTGTTGTCGGGCACCGCTGAAAAATGCCCGGTCCCATCCTCCTGACACCCGCCCTTCAGATATTTTTAAGTATTGATAAGATCCCCCCTCAGTCTTCTTAGGCATAAACTCTAGGATTTGATTACAATACGCTTTGAAACAATTCAGATTTTTTCACACTTGTGTTAGGAGTATGTAAAACAAATAACTTCAGCGCTGTGATGGAGTACAATCAATCCCTGGGGAATTCCACGTATGCTTCTCAAGCAGAACTTGTACCATGGTTCTGAGCCCTTAACTTTGAAAGCAAATGAACAAGAACACTGATTAAAAAATAGAACAATTATGATATTAACTTTGTTACCAAATAACAGCATGATTAAAGATAATATCAACTTGACATACATAAGAAAGGCCCAAATATGGACTAAGTAGTGTCTTAGTGAATGTGGCTAAACAACTTGCTTTTCTTCTTGTGAAATCAACTTTGAATTTTGCCCTTACATAAGCTCTCAGAAAAGCTCTACACTGGTAGAAAGTTTCTGTAACTTAAATGCTGACAGGTGGCGTAGGTGAACTGAACGTGAGATTCAGAGCTAACCCACAATAGCACAGAGCCATCTCACAGAAGCTTACATCCAATCTCAAACATGAAGTGTCGACAAAAAGCTGAAGGCCCGAATAATGTGGAAAGATGAACTTCCCCTGTAAAAAAGGGTCTGGGAAAGTGGAAAGATAGATTTATTATCTGCACATTTTCAACCCAGGAGAAAAATACAAAAGCGTACGTAGAATTGCTCTTTGAGGATGCTGTATGAAGAAATACAACTAACCTGCCACCAAGCCACAGGAGACCTGGAAAGCACATAGTGGCAGTGACACTGTGTGGAGTTTCTGAAATAACTAGACAGAAGAAAGCAAGCATTTTTTCCTAAGGGCAATGCCCGTGAACATTTTATAGATGCTGGATCTCAGGTTAGTGATAGCTTAAGTAGGCTGGTTTGGTATCATTCAGATAGGAAATGAATTTGCTCTACATATTCATGTGCCATATACATTGCATCTTCTATAATTCTAAATTAAACAACATTCTTCACTTAATTATCATGCTATAAACATGATAAAAAGAAAACTGTTTAGGAAGTAGTAGTTAGGGAAGTGCCTCCTGGATACTGTGGATCCTTACGACATTCTATAACCTCCATTACTGTCAGTGGGGGTGCACATGATGAGAAGCATCTTGCATATTAGTACCTACTTAGACAATCCCACCTTTCAGCCAGAAATAAGGAATGTCCAGATATCTGGTACCTCCTGGAGGCCAACGATTCTTCAAAGTCTTTTATGTTGGTTATAACGGATATTCTTCAGCTCTCCCAGCCAAAGTAATTACTGGAAGAGATTTATAATTGCTCGAACTAGATAACCAGAATGGACTGTTCTTTCCCTAACTTCGAAAATTTTTTTCAGTAAGGAAGACTAATCCTCAAAACAATTTGTGAAAAACAATGAATGAAAATTAATCATATGAAATTCAATCATTGGTTCTGCCAATGAGTAATGGGATTTCCATAATTTACATTTCCGAGCAATAAATATGGTTTAAATTTTGACCTTGCTAGTATCATCAACATAGGCAAAATAAAGCTCATAATATGTGGTCAGCTCAAAAATGAGGCCACGTAACTATTTCACCATGCACTTCCAAAGTCAGTCAACAATATCAAGCTACTTTGGAAACACAGCAGAATTTGTTAACAGGTCAAGAAATTCACCTTTCCAACCTAGTTAAACACAATTTGTTGTTAAAGCAACAGCTCATGCAACAGAAGCCAGAAAAGGAAAGCACTCTCTTGTACTTGCTCACTTTACAGAAGTGGGGTATTGGATTCAAAGCTTTGCTGCTCACTGCAGACTTGTATTACAGCTTTCTAATTTCCACCTGCAGATAGGTACATATGCCCAGCTGTTCCAGCAGCAGCAGGACTTCTAGGGACATCTTTGGTGGCAGATTTGGGCTTACCCAACTTAAACAGTTTTACATCTGTAGTTTCTAGCCATTTCTGGTGAACAGAAGCATATCAACAGCTTGCAGCCATGGCTAACCTACAGTCATATCCACTGAATCAAATGAACAACTTGTATACGCTATAGTCCAACACTGGCTATGCTGGTAATAATTCCCAACCAAAGGTAGTTAAAACAAAAAAACCAATGGATTTTTAAAATATATAAGTAAAACTTCTAAAGACTAAGTGTTTCGTGAAAGCACGTACATGCCAGTAAATCTCCCGACACACAGAGGCCACGCTGATACCTGCCAAGCAGATTTCCTGCAGAACCCTGCTGCTTTCCAGCCCACCCTTTGGCAGCCTGCCCAAAGGATGGCTTTGGACCCAGGACTTCCAAGGGAACAGCTTAGGAGATGTAAGAATGGGGGAGGGCATCCACATTCACATTTTTTTCAAACAATATGTTGCAACTTGTAGCAGACACATAAATTTTTGTCTTTCCATTCCAATTAGAAAGATTTTCTGAAAACTCAGGAATTATTGCACAACAGAAGTATAATTTACCAGCCACTCCTATTACAAAGAACCACAGGCTTAATCCTTTACTGGAAAGCCCATCAACTGCCTCTCGATTGCGCTCCCCTTTTCTCCCCTCTATGAAATTTTCATTCTCACCTGGAGTCATGCTGTAACTTTTAGTTTGGGAAACTATCACAGAACTGTCTTCCAGGTCATCTGACTAGTCTCCTTACTCTAACATCTGACCACTGTTGGCTGGGACGGTGCACAAAGGCCTCTAATACTATAACCAAATGACTTTCAAGAGGCAATTTGCAAGACAGATTTACATAATCAAAGGTCTGACAGAAGTTGGACAACCGCAGTGTTGCATCTCTGACAAATTCATCGATGCTCACCTTTGCTTATGTACAGACACGACATACTTCTAGAGTACCTTAGAAAGAACTGGTACCTACTAATATTCCCATGGTACTTGACCCTAAACGTGGACGTATTTTGTATATGCAATATATGCACAGCTATGGCTCAGACAACATTAGTTGCCATTCAAAGGTTACGGTGGCAAAGACAACATAATGCCTAGGAAGAGCTGCCCAAATTCTGTAGGGATACTAACTAACTTTACCACATCTAGAACTTTTCCTGGGCAAGCTTTTCACCAGGCAAGGTTAATATAACGCTTATTTTAAAGGCAATCAACTGCCAAAGAAAAACAGATTGCTTGACCTATGCTAAAATAAAGGCTGGGCTTCTCTGATCAGGTTTTTGAATTTAGCCAACACATGTTACAGCCTATCTCTTGTGAGAAGTGCCACAGGAATTTCAATGCGTTCAGATGGTGAAAATAACAGACTTGTGCTTCATGTGAAAGACAGCATTTCAACAAAAACGGTGCCTCTTTATGCCACTCCCAGTGACTGCCTCAGTGCTAACCTAGCAGGAAATAAGATGCTTACTGAACAACCGATGCTATTCTGTGCCCAACAAAGGTTTATCATCTGGTTTCAGCCCAATCCTTCTTTATTTACAAGATACGGCAAGATTAGAGCCAGAGGCACCACGGTCGTTTGTCAGTTAACACTCACAGCTAACTACAGCAAGAACATGCTCATGAAAAATGGAAATGAGTCATTCTCCATTGGCTTCTCTAGCTTTTCTCTTCAGATGTTGTGACTTATTTAAGCAATAACCACTGCAACTTTGATGAAATTACAGAAGTCAAACAACAGTAACACATGTAATTGTATCAGTATGGTACCCAAAGGCATTACTGTGGGGTTAAACCTACAATAATATAGCATATTTTGCTTTGAGTTTATAAGTGCACAGTCACTATTAGGCCCTTGTTTATAGAATGGAGACTGGTATGAAAGCCATGGTCAGTGCTCATCTGCATCTCACACATCCTAGTGTAAAGGCATGGCGCAACTTTATATCAGGACATCACCATTAGTTCAACCTGCACCAACTTTAGTCTTCCCCTTGACAGCGTTTAGCAATAGTGCCGAGTTTGGTTAACATAGCTGTATGGTATTTTCTCAGTTCAAAAAGAGAGGGAAAAGTAAATAAGGCACTGTAAGAAACTTTGCCACACCACAAATGTGTTGTCATATCCAAAGCAAAATACATGTAGCATATGAATCAATTTGGGATATAATGTTAGAGACTAAGGCATGTATTGGCTGCAAAGGAGCAGAGTTGTTCTTATTCTAGCCATTATGCTGCCCGATTTTTTCTTCCTCAGAGAAAAAACATCCATGGAAAGAAGAAAGGAACCAAAGAGCCAGTGTTTCTAGCAGAACCCTAGGCTGTTGTTTCACTGTCTACAGCCGCAAGCTCACCACCTTCCGGAACAAGCAAGGAGAAATACGAGTTCATTTACTGCACAGAATTCTACAGTGAAACTTAACTCATTCTCTTGTCAAAATGAGTGTTTTCTGGGCCAAACACAGCAACATATCAAACTCAAAACACATCAAATAGTTAATGTTAATACTTTTACCAATGTGGATAATGACTCCAGAATGGAAGAATCCAGTTCCTTTCCATCCTAAATTTGGTGTCAGCTACAACACCAAATACATAAATGAGATGCATCAGTGGAAAATATCTAATCTTGTTTTCTCCCAAGCATACCACTGGCGTTCACATGTGTTTCTGAATCTTAGTAATTATTTTCTAAAAACAATCAGCTAGTAACTATGATTCTCTGTAACTGTGTTGATGCTTTAAATGTCATGATCTTTTTTAAAAATCAATTTCTTTCACAGCTCCACCTTTAATGTCATCTGCAAGCAGATAAATATATCAGATTTTATGTATTCTGACTCAAAGTTTATTTGAAAACAAGAATGATTAACACAAAGCAAAACCGACCATATCTACTGTAACAGCTCATGCATAAAAATCCTTCATACGCTCTCTACAGCACACAATTCACCTCCTTTGATTGCTGTACCTTGAGGCTGGAACACAATACCTGCTCAGCAGCTCTCCAGCTGTACTGTTTAGCAGCTTGGGGTAAGAAGTGAATCACTGTACTCAATAACTCATACCTATCCAGCAGAAAAACCAGAATATATGTATGCAGAATAACCCACTGAATGCTGTCCCAAGGGTCACTTGCTATATTGAGTACATGTCCTAAAAATCAGCACAAACTTGGTTATAGCAAGATATTTACAACAATATAGCCTGATTATTAGCCATCTGTTCTAACAGTCAGAAGCTTGGGGAGGTAGGTTTGGCTTGGGGGTTTTGGGTGTTTGGGTTTTTTTTGGGGGTGGGGGTGTGTGTGTTCTTTTTTAAGTGTGTAACTACAAGGCAGGCACTAGCGTTACATTCCTGCTGTTTCTGGATTTATCTTTCAAAATTACAGACGCAAAAACATCCTGGAAAACCTAAACCAAAGTTCTTTTGAAAAATTCAGAGTTTCATCCAAATAGAATCACAACCAAATAAAGGCATAAAACCAGGAACTGCTCCAAGTACACTGTGATGAGCCCTCAGATTAACTGAGTTTGCAATGAATTTTAACACACAAATAAATTCCATGTACCTTTTGTGTTTTCTGGCAAACACATCACACAGTCTTAGTTATTACCCATATGGGAGTTTTGCCACATTAATGGAATTAACATGCTGTGTTTCTTTTGCTAGCATGAGTTCTTAAATGATTTTAAAGGTTCCTGTATCTCAGTTCTGCTTTCCATGTTAAAGCTGGCACATCTAGCAGTAGTGGCTCATTGCAGAGGACACGCACCATTTCAGCATTGGCTTGGAAAAATATGTTGCTTGGGATGCAAATGTTCTCCATTTGAGCAAACCATTGAAATAAATATCATTGAAATAAATATTTATCAACTCAGCTATAACTATTTCCCTTTAATAGTGGACAGTGCTGGACAACAGACAGGAATGTTAATGACTTGACTATTCATTCTTTTTATATGCCTCATTTAATTGATGAACGTCACATCAAATATACATGTGTGGGATTTGTAAGTCCCACCTGCTCCAGTACAGTAGGGAAATCTGTTGCTTGGGTTAATTTTCCCAGCAGAAAACTACATCCCACTCTCTCTGCAAGGTAAAGAGCTACATTTCTTTCAAAAATGACAATTTAGAGTCTTCTGTAGCTGGTTCCCAGACGTAAAGAAACTGCAGCCTCAAGGGATCTGAAGTGTGACTCTGAATTTTCAGATGCTTGTAGTAGCACCTTCACTTTTCTTCTGCTTCTGTCCCACTCCCACCCAGGACAAGACTACTTTTTATCAGCTTCATTGAGGTTCCATGCCAAAGTAACTTTTCCCAGCATCTACCGTGCCTGCTGCCTTGTCCGAAGTAGCTTTCAATAAATTGACTTCACCATTACCCAACAGCAAAACCTCTCTATTACTTTCTGTGCCATAACGTGGTAGATGTTCCCCTTAAAAGATTTTTATCAGTGATGTAATTTCCTAGTACAAAACTGCTTCACGCATTCGTGAATGTCTGGAGTGGAGGGGCAGGGGGAGATAAATTGTCTGAGATCAGCACCAAACCTTGCCTCATCTCCCAAGGGTGATGAATCATGCACCCTGCTCAGAATAAACACGTCCTCAGCAAAGGGGACTGTTGGATGGATTAGATGGAAAACACCCTAACTGGAGGATTTTGTTTGTCTGTCGATGCCAGCCCAATGCATAAATAGAAAAAAGAAATTAAGTCGCTGCTCTGTGATTAAGTTGCTGTCCCAAGTATATCTCAAACCCTCTCACTAAAAACAGGTTCATTTTTCCCCTTTGTAATCCAGTTTTTAAAGTATTCAGCTTATCATTTATCTTTGCACTGTGAACATGTCATTGCTCTCCATGGTAGAGCTAATAGCCAGGTACTACCTAGAAATGTGTATTTTGCACAAACATCCACTTTATTTTTGGATGGCTTAAGGAAGAAGATACGCCAATGGCAAGGGAGGGGAGGAGAGAGAAAAAAATTGAGAGGGGAGCCAAGACTGAAATGGGGTCAGCGGCAGGAAGCGGAGCGGGGTGGGGAGAGCTGAGCTCTGCAACAGGAGGGAACAGCAAACTGGCTGGAGCCGGCAAAACATCATGAGGAGACAGGACAGCATAAAGCAATGAGCATGCTGCGCTCTGGGTCATGTGAGGAAGCCACAGGAAAGACTTCATAGTGCCATTAAAGCAGTGTATTTTAAATATTTGGAAACTGGACTGGGGTAGAATGATAATACTGCAAATAAACTGAGTACTGATCCACAAGTCATCAAATCTCTTACTCCTCGTCTGCTCCAAGAAAAGTCCAAAGGTCTCACAAGTGAGACTACACAATTTACAGACAACTCTAAGCAACTCTTACGGTTTCCTTCTGGGGAAAAGCTAGCATGCCAGCTGAAAAGCACAACAGGTAAAGACCCCTTGAGACTTCATATAGCAAAGAACAGTTACCTGTTTATGTACTGCACCTGTACTCCATAAACTACACTCATTTTTTATAACACTGTGTTGATCATGTTCTGTAAAATACTCTGTGGAGGTTTTTGTAGTCTGTCTTGATCAGCTCTGAATCCCAGAGAAGGATCTTTTTGTGCTTAAACAGGAGATCAACTGGAAGCCCCAGTACATTGTTGCTAAATAACTCTCCTTAAAGACAAGTGTTCTCACAGGAGGATCCTCCAGTTTCAAGACTACTTCCTTACTTCACCTAAACAGCAAACAATAACCTATCTTCTCAGATGGAATGCTTGTTTTTCTGGTAAAATAATTAACCTTTCCACAGGTCTAGTTCACATATCACAATTTGAAAACAAAATACGATTAACCTTTCCCCACTTCTGGATGTTCTGGCTTGCTAGTTCACAGAAGTACCTCACACCTTCACTATATGGACTTGACCCACACACCCAAGGACTCAGCCTGGACACCAGAGAAGGCCAACAAATCCAGTGTACAGCTCTCCGTACATGCCAAAAAGAGGCCTCCAGCACTCAGAAGAAACCTGTTTTTTTTTGTCCCAGTGCTCCTGTGAGTAAAGTGTTACAGTTGGAGGCTGCCTGAGGATTGCTTACACCCTGATTCTATTAACTGTCTTCCTACGTACTTTTAGTAAGCCACAAAACAGTTAAAATGGTGATTTAATTACCCAGCCCTGAAAACTGCCTTTTTAAAAAAGTTCATAGGCATAAAATGCTGTTCTACCAATGACTCTGTAGTATTCAAACAAGGCCACGGAAGACGTCAGCATCTGCCAAAAACAAGGGGAGATCCATTTAGTTTCCTACTTAACAGAGGCAACGTTAGAAACTTCAGAAAATCCAGGCAGGATCTGAGGCAACAAATTAGTTACATTCTACTGAATTTAAAACTCATTATTACTGGGATTTTTTTAGTATTATTTCACATTTTAGAGGCCATATTAAATCTAGTTAACTACGCTTTGTGTTTTGCAAACATGCAGACAGGTTGGGCTGACACGCCAATGACTTCTGGAGAAGTAGTCCATGCTCAGCCTGTACGAGATTTGCTGGGTCTCTTACACTGGAAGAAAGATGGTATAGCCATAGCAATTTAAAATCCCTATTAGCTGAGCTCTGCAACCCCAGCTATCAATAGATTTGGAAGGTTAAGGGTTTATTGTCTTTTTTGTCTTCTCTTTCCTTCTGTTAAACAGGTAAGTGCTTCAACTTCACAAGCAGTTTGGTTGTGAAACAGCAGAGGCCTGCCATGGCAGCATCACTTAATAGAGCTACTGTATTTCCATCATCTGAAAAAAGTGCATTTGGTGTTCTGCTGCTCAGGCAAGCAAAAAGGTCACGTCATATATTCTATGAGACAATACTTGCTGCAAGAAGTTATGCAACAGCATTTGAGTAGAAGAAAGGGAGCTATTTAGAGAGATCACAGTGAAACTAGGCAAGAAGTTACAATCGAATTACTGTGGCATCTTACTCGCAAGTCCAGTGCAGCTGAAAATATGTCTGAAGAGCTCAGAAAAATGTCACTTGTCTTAGAGATACCACTCCTCCTCCAGCTCAAACACATTCACCTGTTGCACATCATCTCTCATCCCACATCTACCAAAACAGAAGACATGGAAACATATTTATACTTACACATGCTACCTTCAGCTATCCATCATTCAGTGTCCTGTACCTGTCCGAAAGTAACTAATGATGGATGCTCATTTCTATGAGATGGCAGGAAGACCCTTTCCCCAAAGACTGTCCCTTTCTTCCTTTTCAGTGAAGTTTAGGCTGTATTTTCCCCTAAAATTCCCAGTTGCCAAAGCAATGCATGGGCTGATCAAATGACTAAATGTTGTTCTGAGGGCAATTTAATACTTGCTTGCTCTGCCTCATATATTTGGAATTTCCAAAAAAGTGCTTCGTCCACATCTGGATAGTGCTAGAAAATGGGTTTCTATGCTGGCCCCTCAGCAGGAGAACTTATAAATGCCAAGAAGTCTCTAACTGACCAGTTGCACTGCCTGGAATATCTGATTCAATCTGAAACAGGCAAAGAAACTGCTCAGTTTCTTTGACAGTCTCATGTTTTTGAGAAAATGGTTTCCTACCTTTGTTCAAAGTTGCTCAGTCAGAGGCAGAGTCAGTGAAAATGCCCAATATAACATCCCCAACAGGTAGAAGAATATTCTAGGTTGTAAAACATGCTGTAGATTATAGCTGAAATCCGAGTCTGTTCATTTTGCATAACCATTTCTTAACATACTTTGATGTCTTTTCCAGGCTGTGGTTTGTTAAACAGATAACCCGTTTAAGGAATGCCAGCTAAGGATGCCATGCCAGGTCTCAAGGTTAAGCAGAAGGTTCATTCTAGGACCATTACAACATCCAGAGATGCTAAATAGAACAGGAGGCTGCATGAAGCTAAGTAGCCAAGAACAACAACAGCCACCCAGACGAGTGAAAAGAGGGATTTTCTTTCCTTTGCTGAAGTAATACTGTGTACGAAAGGAACTGCGTAGGGTAATGAGGGAGAAAGACACAAAGCCTTACTGGACCTGGACTACCAAAGCCATTTCCTAAGATAAGCCTGCATGGAGCTTGAAGGGGGCCTCACAGAGACATTCAAATCAATTGTAGCAAGAGGGAATCCAGGCTAAACATGGGCTTTGAAAGGGGGCAGAGAGTATGAAAAACTTCATGACCAGCATCAACCTACATTCTTACTCTGAGCCTACCGAGACAAGGGAGATCCAGTTTCCCACCTTGGAGCACAAACTTGCTGCAGGACAGAAGGCAGCTAACAACTTCCTATTTCATGTAGGAAGGAAAGCTCTCCAGACTTAGAGGGTGGCCCAAAGAGTGGGATTTCAAAGGATCAGGCAGAAGACACTGCTAAAAATGGTATCCCAGACTAGACTGACCACTGCTCCGAACTCCTGCACCTTAAAATTTCATCATACTGTTTATTCCCTTTCCTTTCCTGCTCATTATAGCAGGGTAATGGAAAAGAAAAAGTTTTCAAATTGCACCTCTGCTTGCAAATTCTGTGACAGGACGGTTGCTTTGCCAAGGCAGTTGTTCTCACCGAGCTCTCCTGACACGCTCAGTCAGCAAACGTGCCCAAGCAGAGCAACAAGCAGAGCCTGTGCTCGGCAGAGGGGAGCTAAAGAGAGTTGTGCCCCTCCTCTCCTTGCTTTCCGAGTTCAGTCTTTCTGCTGACCGACGTTGACCAGATGGGCCCTAGATTTTAATAGCTATGTGAAAAGGAGAAGGGATGTCTCCTGATGCGCTTGTGCTGAACAGAAAACCCACCTCGGGCTGGAACATGCCAAGAGTTACCCATTTGAAAAACAAAACAAAAAACCTGGATGCTTTACATCAATGGAAGCTGCAGAGTGGTTCACACTGGAACTGTGCACGAACACCCACACCCACCCACACACACACAAACACCAGGCTTCACAGTGCAAGTGAAGGGGCTTATTAGAGATGAAAGAAGGCCTCACATCGCCCCTTGTAAGGGACCATTGTCTCCCTTTCTGCTACAGTGTTCTGTGAAGCTGTGGGAAACAAATGACCTCCGAGCCACAGCGCTGTGTGCAACTGCAAAAGAAAAGGAAGGGGGAGGGAGAAGCAGTTTTGTGGGAGGGCCAGCATCCCTGCTGTCCCATCTTCCAACCATATATCCCCACTGTGCCATCCCTGCGCACAGCATGAAGGTGTTTCTCATGCCTCCAGCTCCTGCTGCAGCCCAGTCAGCAACAAAACTGGAATCTCAGCGGAGAGGGCAAGACACCCTGCCCCACCAGCACGAGGGCTTTTCCCACCTGCTTGCCTGGCTGGTTACTCGAGCTTAATGGTTGAAGGTGTGCTCCAGAGCTCCTGCTTTTGATTTGTACTTTTTCATACCATTAATAAGAAATGAAAAATCCTGCTTCACTTGGAAGAAAGGCAGACAGGGATCAAACAAGAGAGCAACCGACAAGAAGTAAATGAAGCACTGAGGAAAAGGGAGAGAAAGAAGGATGGATGTAGCACACAAAGGAAAAAGTATCTATAGCTGATGCTTATCCCATGCCCATTACTGAGTTTCTGGTCATGAGAGATGCTGGGAGGAGCAAAGGTGAGTTAAACAGTATTCAAGCACATGCACTCCCCAAAGCCTGCTGAGCTACTTTGAATACAAAGCCACACTGATTTATCCTTTCTGGTCTTCTCTTCTTTTTTGCTTGCTCCTCATAACTTTCCTTCCAGTCATTTGATCAATCTTTAGAATTTTTCACCTGAATAGAAGACCGTCCCCTATTATATTCAACACTGCTCAGGAGAGTAAGACTGGTATTTGTGACCTCCAGGCTAAATTACTGATTCTACCAAGAAGTGAAGTCTAGCATTTTTGTGAAGACCATTGGTTCAGGAATATAAATTTCTCTTAACTCATTAACGCAAAACTGTGTTTTCTGCTCAGCATCTGGTTCAAGATTTCTGCCTTGATATTTGGAGACCAGTCAACGCTACGTGAGTAATCATGTCTCTGCAGTGCCTACAGTCATCCATTGCAGCACCAGAACAACCAGGCTGCCAGAGCTAAAGAGGATGCTCCTGGCTGCATCAGGAAGGGAACCCCCTCCTGGACCAGAAGAGATGATCACGGGTATAGCTATGTTCAAAACTATAGGCGACATTCTACTTAGCTTTCCCTGAATTTCTTCAAAACCTCTAACCATTACACCAGAAAGTTCATACAGTAAACAACCTTTCAACTGTCTATCATTTTTACATGCTGAAAAAGAAGAGAGTACTATCACTATCATTATTTCTGTATTTAAGTATTTAGGAGATGCTCAGACGCTTTGGTTACACTTGGTGCATGGAGTTAATTGCATATGCAGAGTAAGGGTTTTTTTTTTCCTTAGACAACTCTAGAAGACATGATATTTTTAATTAGAAAGTATATAGCTGTGTTACTAAGAGCAACACTAATTGTAACATGAATATTTTCAAAAGTTAATGTACCTTTCCATGAAATTTCCCTTTGGTTATTGCATTCAATACATCTCAAGCTGAAGCCAGGCTTTTAAGCCCAGCATTACACTGTCTGACTTGCAAATGCATTCAGGAAATAGCCAGAGCTAAACAAAAACTGTTCTCAATTATTTTAAGTTCATAAAAACAGCTCAGTATAAGGTTCTGAATCCCTTTTTAGTTAATAGAAATACCGCTACAGCTGGAACCCAGACTACAGCTCTAGCCACCTCTCTTTCCAATGTTAACAAAATTTTCCGCTTCTGTCACAAGATTTTGACAGTTCTTACAACATCAATGAATCAAGTCCTGCGGTCTCTCTAGAAAAGGTGCATTATCCCCAGTGCACATAAAAGGGGAATAAACAGAAAGACAGCTTTGGGGTAGTTATAACCCACAGGTTAGCTGCAAAGTGAAAAATGGAGATGGGGAGAGAAGTGCTGCCCTTATAGCTGGTCAAGGGCTAAACACACTCAAGTCAACAAAACTTGGATTAAAAGTAGTAAAATGCTTCCCAAGACACAGAATCAAGTAGCAAGGAAGGTAAAAAGCTGGAAGAGCCCTCAACAGCCCTCTCACAATCCATCGGGGAGAGCAGAATCCACAAAGCAGCACAGATTTGTGCTGACATTTGTTATTCCCCAGAACAGGATTATGTGCTGTCCAATGTAATTGCGTAAAAAACTTTCCAACTTTGCTTAAGTCCTTCAGGAAGTTGATGGTAAAGCCATGTACAGAAGCCAGGTCTCCAGATGCCTGCTCCCATAATTTTAGAATCCTTCTGAAAATTACTTGTGTGCATATGTAAGCAACATCGATATATAATAAATGTGTACTACATACGCGGACCGTATCCGAAAGCTTGGGAACCCAATCATGGTAAAGAGGTCTGAGTTAGCATCTGAGAAATGGGAAGTTAAACTACTATAATAAATCTTGGCTTTATGTACTGCTTTTCATGTTCCCTGTTCTTGGCAAACAATAATTACACAACTGGTTTTCACTCTCCATTCAGAGTGAAATGAAAACAAACCACATGAACAGAAAGTAGTAAACTAGTAAACAGGATTCTTCACAGCCTTTTGGTTTTAGTCTCAGGTAGGGAATTGTCTAATGTTTTCTATTTATTTTGCTGATGGTCCTTTCAATAAGTACCTACACATGACAAAGCTAATTAAAATGATTGCACAACCTATGAAGTAATATTTGCTGAGGATAGTACCTACACAGTGGCATAGGAAAGGCAGTCCATAACCTTCAGAATACCTAGTTGCAAAGTACAATAAAATAGATTAAATATAAACATTGAAACCCAGGAGACCACATCCGTGCGTGTAGCTATACACTGTGTACTCTGTAGGCAGAAAAGTATGATTACAAAAATCAACAAAACCAGTTTAAGGAGAATCACTTCAGTCCGGTAAGGCCAGCATAGGGTCCCCAACAGCACTCCTCCTCTCTTTCCCTGGACAAATGCAAACAGGGTCACTGCCAAATGGAAAATAGGCAGCATTGACTGATCCTGTAAGGATCTTCTTTTCTGGTTATACTTTCAAGTCCCTGTAAATATTACTAATTGAAGCAAGCTAAGTTGCTTTCGTTCTGCTCTAAGACTGGAGGATCAACTTGCATCAAAAAAAATCAGGGCAGAGTGAAGGTGAGCTAAATACACACACGTTTTATTCCGCATTTATTAACATCCATCTCAATTATTTTCCCAAAGAAAATGTTCCCAGATAACTAGTGAGTTGTTTAAAACTCTGTCCTGCAGCAGAAGTACCAATCTGGCTCTCATTTTTGTGCGGTTTCAGAAAGCAGCTGTTTGTGTTTACAGTCACCAGCAAACAATTCAGCTTTTTAATCAAACAAGAGCTGCTTGGGTGCCTTTGCCCATGGCTATGGGAATCAAATCACTCTGGAAAACAGACCTTTTACAACAATACTAAGAGGCCCTCAGCGGATGCAGAGGATTAGAAAGGCGTGCTTTTTGAGAAACCAGGTTTATAGTCTGTGGCTCTCTCCATCCTGGGTCAATATACCAGGCTTAGTGGCAAACTTTCTCAGAAGGACCCGGGTCAGTTTTCTGTCTTCTCTCTCCTGTTCTTTTTGCTCCATGTGCCTACATTCTCCTTCTTTTTTCCCTAGTGCCTATGCAGAAGCACATCAAAATGTTAGTTCAGATCTACTGTGAAACAAAGTTAGGCAATCCAAGAGAGGGTGACAATTTTTTCCTAGCAGTAGAGTATGTTACTCATGAATAGAGGGGCATTTTCCACTATGAACACTTGTGTGATAGCACTTTCTTAGCGGTTAAACAGATTGTGTGAGCTTCTCTCCATATTTCACTTTAGCTTTGTAGAGGCCCTTCCCTGCTGCTGGCCTGCTCGGAGAGCTGTTGCTGACAATTACAAGGTGTGTAAGGTTTATTTCTCTAGAAGTTAATTAAACACTGAAATATCAATGGTGTGCCTCATAAGGAGTCACACTGAAACATACTGGCCAAGATCTCTGTGTTCGTGCACTGGTATGAGGACCAGCTAGCAAAGGAGGAGCAGGTGAGCAGCTCTAGACTTGAAAAGGTAAAGTGTATCTCAATGAGAAGCAACTGCCTAGTTCCTCCTCCTGATCATAGCCTAGTAATGACAGCATACTTACCTGTTGTATTTTGAAACATGGACCTCTAAGCCATTCCTTTGGCTTCCTTCCTTTTTGGAAAGAAACATTTACAATACACTTTGCAATCTTTGCCATTCCTGTCCACAAAGCTTCCATAAGAAATGTCTACGTGAGCTATGAAAACAGGATTCTACCAGGATGTTTCTTCTCTTCTAGAAACACAGAGCTTAAAAGAGCTAATACACTAGAAAAATCCACTAGAAGTGACCCAGCAGCAGGCATGGGAGGCTTTAACTTGACCTGAAAGAGCACAGGCTCTTTTCTTGTAGCCAGGTAATATGAGCTAGTTTAGTTAATGGTGTCTTCTTGGTTCCACCAGGAATTCCAGGGCAAATTTGAAGACTTATGTCTTCTGAAAAATTTTAGATAGTCTCACAGATGCTTCACTGAAGTAAGAAAAAGCTGATGAAGACCACAAAAGGAATATAAACACTCACTTGAGCTGGTCTACAGATGGATGGAGGACATCAATCCAGCCAGTAAAAAAAATAAAATAGCATCACCATCACCAGCTGGGTGCCCGTCTCAAAGATTCACCACGATTGTCCCACTAAAAGGAACACAGCTTCTCCACATTCTGTCATTGCGAGTGGTGCTGCAGACATTAAGAACCACTAAAAATTTGTTTTTCCACAAGGTTACTTCAAGTAGATCACTGCTTAAAAGACTCAGCAAGTGGCAACCTGGAGACACTGTGTTTTGGTTTTATATGGTATCTGCTTCCTCTGGGATTCCCTAGCCAAGGTAGCACATAATCCTTTTCAATAAAGCAACACTGTTCAGGCAATTCCCAAGCCAGCAGCTAAAGGAAAAAATAATAACCCTTAGCAAAGAATACACAAACAACTATCTACAATCTAAAAGAAAATCCACTTAGATACAAAGTAAACAGGAAACTGAAGTGTCTTGAGTTTAAATGAGGGGAAGCTGCAGATGAGTTCTGCCTCTCTAGAGAATAAAAGCATTTTGGTCTTATGGCCACTGGCAGTGAAGATCTTTTTTATTCTGTCTCCTCAAAACCTTAAGTCTGTGCTCACTATCCAGTGAGCATGAGGGAAGATTAATTCCCTCGTCATTAACTTCAGTCTTTTACCTTGAACACAAGTTCAAAATTGCATACAGCATCTTTATACAAAAAGCAGTCCTTGGGTTTCATAATCTAGGTTATCCTTCCTTGGCAAATGCAGTTTATTACACAGAGGAACGCCAAAAGTTAAGTGTGTAAGTCTATACAGACATACCACACTATTTGTATTGGATTGATTAAGAAACCAGCAAATGAAAACAATGACTCTAAAGAAAACAATCTAAGAACAGAGCGTTCTTTATATATTTGTAATTTTGGTTCCTAAAAAGACACACTTTCGGGCGTTCAATATGTAATTGTTTTCAAAACTTACAAATGACCAGTAATGAGTAAGGCAATTGGACTAAATATTCTTTTCCAGCTGAACTTTATGTACAATTTCTATTTAATTTTAAAACCCTGCCTTCCATGAGTTTTTCAAATTTCTTTTATAGGAAAACATCACAGTTGATACTGATTTCTATATTTCGTGTAATCTGACTCTAAAATGTTTAATATGTAATTTTCAAATAATTAAAAGAACCCCATTGCTGTTGAAGGGAATGTTGCAATTGTTATGTACTATGAGGAATGCAAGACAATTCCTCCTGACCAGGCCCCAGTAGATTCAACACTGAATTTTACTGTCAAAATCGCCTTTACCTTCAAAAAAGGAAGAAAGTCAAACAATACAAGGTAAATTAAATCATGTTGTGATTATAAAAGTAAAGGAAACTAACCAAAAGAAAATTGAATAATAAAACAACACAGAAGCAAATAGTTTCCCATTTGCTTGCTAGTTATCCTTTTGAAATTACTAAGATGCAAATCCTTCAAGAATTTTCCTCAAACTGTTGTTAAACTACCATCTACAAACAAGAAACATAGCTGAGAATCAACAAGTCAGCCCTCCTCTGAATGTTATTGAAAGGATATGCGCAAAATTAGAAGGACTGAAGCACAGAATGAATATGAAGTACAGGTCCTGGGAGAATTCACAGATATATTAACAAAAAGCATCCGCCCCGTGACATGAAGGCCCAGATAATATCTGCACAGTGCATAGCAGTTTTTCCCACTGAGCAGCTGAGGAAGTTGAGACTGATGATCACAGTTCCCAACTGTGTAGTTTTCTCCTTGTTCTGATGGAGATGTACATGGCTTCACTCACTTTTTTATCTCATCAAATGCTTGTGGCTGACAGCTAGAGAAGGACCTGAATTTATGCTTCCTGGTCCTCTTCATACCCTCGCTCACTGTGAAACCCTGCAGCTGCCCCCCTGGAGCCATGCTGGCTTTCCGAGCAGCAACCTATTTCTCTTGTGGAGATTCAGGTGAAGGTTAGGACAGAGTTGTCTGAGGTGAAAGAGCACCCCGCAGCAAACAACACAGCCAACATGTACCACAATTAGCATTTAGTGAAGAATCAACAGCCATACCTGGTAGACAAAAATCAGTTCTCCAGTATCAGTGGTAATCACTGGCTTAGCACTGACTGGAAATTGGTAGACTTCTTTTTCCCCATCACTCTGACAAAAAAACTTGTTATGCATATGAAACCACTACTCCCTTCTTCCTCCCTACTGTATTTCATATACAGGATATTTCTGGAATCACAAAGGCCAGATTTTACATGCTTTACTCACAGGTAGTCTCTGTGAATGAGTCAAGCAACTTCTGATCCTATTTGGAACAGCTAGAATCAGAACATGTTAAAAACAATGCAAGCTTCTAAAACTTCCATGATTAATAAATGCTGTGAAGGGTATTTCATTTCTTCTAGTCCTGGTTATTCATAATGAGCTAAAACTTCCAAGGCTTTTTGAGACAGTCAGAAATCCAGTGATGCAAAACCATAGCTTTAAGAAAACTAGGGTATGAAAGTGATGGGGAAATTTTAAGCAATACAGATTTATATACTGTCTGTGAATTACAACTTTGTTCTGTTCTTTTTCACCTTTATGCATCTGCACAATTGGAGTCATCTGGGACATACCAAAGGAGTGATTTGTTTTTCCATCTCTCAGTCAAAGAAGAGTCAAATCACTGAAGACTTTCTCCAGAAAAGAAGTTCTTACGATCTTTGCAGCCTAATATTTTAGATATGAGATTAAGACAAGCTTCCACTATAAAAGCATTCATCTGCAACAAATATATAAATCTTCTGAATGTATCCTGCAATTACAAATGTCAGATAATTGGTATCTGAACTTATCAGTCTTGATAAGACTAATGGTACAACTGGGTAGGATTACACCCTCACTCACAGACCAGAATGAGTGTCTTTTGAGCAGGGTACCTCCGGCCCCCGTGTCCTGGATCCCAGCACAAGCGGGGTCAGTCAGCCTTACCACTACAACAGAAGCAGTTGGTCAGAGAGGGAATGAGGAGCAGATAAAGATGAATAGGTGGAGTCTTGGCTCCCAGCCATACAACTCATTAAGTTATTGTCTGAAGCAATGAAGGAACAGTAATCCATAGCTCAAATAAGCCAACGTTATACTGTTACACGATCATTCTGCCAACGCATAGAAGAAAGAAAAACTTCAGCTTAACGATGCGTCTTCAACTTTCAGTGCTATCTCTGGCTGCTCCTGAAGCACAGCTTACAACTTGTCCCCTGCTTACAGCTGGGCTTTATCTTACAATTACACAAAATAAGATGATGCTAGGTCTAGAATTACAAAAAGCACAATCCACGTTTTCTCAAAGGCTATCCAGCAAGAGCTCCTAACCTAGAAACCTAAAATTACATTGGCTTTCATCAGACCTAACCTTTAAAAACTCAGCCTTCCTAAAGTGAAGTCAGATGCACATCTGTGATTATCAGCACAACCCTGATGTTGGCTACACTATAAAATGATCCCAGTGCTGGCTACAACACGGAACTGCCCATAGTTCCTTATTCTGGTATTATCAGCATGCAATTTGTTGGACAGATTCTGTAATCCACAGATGAAGGTAGTTGTAGGTTTTGAGTTTATCCAGCATTAACAGCCCCTAATAACCTAGTTCAGTGCAGACATAACAAATGGAAATGGCTTTAAATTATCCTTCCCCTGAGACATAATTTTGTAAGAGAACAAACTCTATATGCACAAAGAGAGATTTCCAATGTAAACATGTGGTGGAAGCTAAAAGCTGCAGTCAGATTTAGGGCAAAGCAAGAGATACAATTTCAAAGGCACTGATTTCTTTCCAGTTCACAATATATATATTCTTTTCTGCTGACTTTTCTGCCCTTTGTGCTCAGAAGACCATGTATATTAAAGAAGTCACTTTTTAAATTTTTGAGACCTTAATGGGCTTTGTCTCATTTTTCCCCTCACACAACAGCCCTGGCTGCGATGCGGAATTTACAATCACTATGATGGGTTAGTTGCAAGCAGCGCCAGAGTCATTACCAGCATCTGACTGTCAGCATTTTAACTTATCCTTTACATTTTCAGAAGATGGACTCTAGAATTTTGACTAACTTATTAGCTAATTTGAAATTCTTAAACTGCAAGGAAAAAAGAAAAAGATAATGTGTAATAACTACAGTATGGAGGATTCGTTGTTCTTTCTCAGGATTAAGGTAATATCAGGCCTGATTTTGTATTTGATGAGATGCCAAGCAGAGTCAGAGACAAAAGTGTTTTACAGAGAGAAATCCAATGCCAGTGCTAGCAAAACTTGTATTTATGAACCCTCTGACTTCTTAGTACTCTGACAAATATACCTATGAAGACATTCTATTGCAACCAGTATTATTTGGAGGTTTGACCTCATCACCTCTCATAAAAGCACTATACCAGATCTAAGTTCAACAGAAAACTTCTAGCCATTTTGCACAACACGATATTGACTTATTTCAAAACTGAAGTTTAGATCCCTAAAGGTTAGTCAGTTTTGTTGGTTTGTCTTTTCAGCAGAGACACTCTTTTTAAACATTGCTAACATTCAATGCTGAACCAGCGCCCTAAAAGAATAGATGAATTATCTATTTTAAGAATGGGTCTATTAATCTAGACAACAAAAATGTTCTCCATCATCTGAGGTCTATGGTTTCAGACCATCATGTTTAAATAGAAACAATCTGTATTTAAATCCTCTCTGTAATGAACAAATTTAAGGACACAAAATTAAATAAAAGGGAGGCAGAAAAAAAGAAGATGAAAATGGCAAATCCGTGAAGAAAAGAAGGATGCTTATACAAGCTAACATTTGCATGCAAAGATTACAAACTGTAAAGTGGCAGAAAGGCTGTCATTACCAGCATTTATAATCCAGCAAAGCAAAACAATAGCCTGGCATGTACAAAGGATTAATTCTGTTAGAGTCATAAATGTTTGTATGTGACGCAGCTTTGTATCTCGTACTCTAGAAGTTATGTGCTGATGTTATACTAGCTTTGTTACTAGTCCTGATACTATACTGGCTACTAAAACCACACCTAATCACATGAGAAAGTTCCTTTAGAAGGGCTATTTTGATTCATCTGTCCTCTAATATTATTTCTCTTTCAAAGGTTCCCCCAGACCTCACACAATAAGGGAAATCATCAATTGCTCTCCTATTCTTTAGGATATACAAGTCACTCCCTCAGCAACATTTACCACATATAATTTACCACCAACCCCAACCCCGATCTGTTACTGTGTTGTGTTTCTGACATATAATCCATGAAAAGAAATTTCAAAGTCATCATGCTGTTTGAAAAACCATGACACAGGACTCATTGGCCTAGGAAGTTTTTTCACTATCTCATTAAAAAGCTTTATGTTTTAATCCCAGGACCGCAAATATCACAAGAGGCAAGATGTGAACTGCTTGATGGGTTCAACTAAAGAACAATTGACAATGCCTGAAATTTCCATGTTGCCAGCACTTACATATGCAAAATTTTGTACCCATATTCTCTGCAAACTATGACTAGAGAGTCTCCATCTTCAAATTCTAACCTGGGCAAATGCACCTAAAGCTACTGGTACCCAGCTTTTGGCTTTAAAGACCAGTTTGTTTGTTTATTTGGTTGGTTGGTTTTTTTAATCAATTCGTTAATGAACGGTTGACCAAAGGCTAGTCTGCAATTTCCCAAAGTATTTTACTATTAGAGGAAAAAAGATCTGATAATCATAACAACTCCAAAGAAAAACATAAAGGGAATGACCATTCATCCGAGCTGCCCCAATAGATTAATTGTAAAAGACTTCTGAGAATGTGATTATCAATTAATCCATCTACATGTATACACATATGCACAGGCGCAGAGATATCTATCTCTTCTATTATATACTGAATCATCTTTGTGTTTATTTAGGAGAGATAGGTGGAATGTGAAAGTTAACAGCTGTTTCAGACATGCATCTCCCGGAGAATATGTATTCTGAACGGAAACTGTGCGTTAGAATTTGATACTCCTGTCCTTTGAAGAAACCTAACTTAAGCAAGTACGGAAATGGGATTTAAAATGTTTTTAGATCAGCTGCAGCAGCTAAGTAAAAGGGTTTTACAAATGTAAGCTGGGATTTTGCTTTAATTTTACTAAATAACTTCCTTGGTTTGTTTTTTTTTTCATTCTTTAACAGCCCAGGACACAAAAAATTCATATTTGGAAAAACTACCTATACTAACCATGATCTCTGACAGTATATACATACAGCATTCTGTGTAGTGCATGGCTTTGTCATCTGCAACTTCACCTTCTTGACTTCCTGACAAGGTTGGAACACGGGAAGTTCCACCTAAACATGAGAAAACCCCCCTTTGCTGTGCGGGTGCCAGAGCAGCGGCCCAGGCCGCCCAGAGAGGCTGTGGAGTCTCCTTCCCTGGAGCCATTCCCACCCCGCCTGGACGCGGTCCTGTGCCCCCTGCTCTGGGGGTGCTGCTCACGCAGGGGCTGGATGAGATGATCTCTGGAGGTCCCTTCCAACCCCTACCATCCTGTGATCCCTCAGGACAAGGATGATTATGTGGTTCTATATGGAATCGTTTATAGCACTATCAGGTATAAGCAAATATAAAATAGTAATAGAACTGGACAGCACTTGTACTGAACACAGTCTGTAACACAGTCAAGCCAGTAACTGAACATTTGAAACTATCCTCCCTGAGATGGAGGAGACCACTGCATGCACTGGGAAATAAATCCACTCTCTGCAATTTCAGTAATAAAAGATTATGAAGATGAGCAGGGAGAGCAGCAACCAAAGAAAATAGAAAGATCCATTATCCTTTCAGCTGGAACTCAGTCAAAAGGAAGCTGAAACCACCACTTCACCATGAGATACTCAGGAGAGACAGTTATTTCTAGAGGAACTGAAGTTACACAAGAGAGTTTTGACAGATAACAGGAAACGAAATCCAAAAATGAGATGCTAATTCACAGTAAGACACAGTGACAGCCACTGTTTGCTGACTCTCCCGCCTTCTTGCCAGATGTAGCAAGAACATGCCATTTGCAAGACAGATAACTTCTTCCTTCTGAAGGCACAAAAATCACAGGGAAAGGCCACTTTTAATCTGAATCCCATTTCCTAACATAGCAGGGCTTGGGCATATTGGGAAAGAAGTGTTGAGAAAGAAGTACCCAGTTCCTCTTGAGTGGACAGAGGAGAATCTCTTCATCTCTTCTCATTTGTGATCCTTCACTTCCTCCTGCTGAATAACCCTGATGTGTCTTTTGTTATGAGGTACTTACTGAAAAAAACCCACAATACAGTAATGCCTGAATAAGAATCTTGCCCCCCCCCCAAACAAAAAAACTTCATTCACAGAACAGAACATTTTAAAGGTTAACAACATTATAGCTGGTATTTAATTTTGATTCAGAAAGTAAAAAAATACTGAAGCAGAAAGCTGTCCTTACACACGTCAGAATGTAAAAACACTTGCGCAGAGACCATAAGGGCTGCACTGTGCTTTCTCAGAGTGAACTGGGTGAAGCAACTTCAAAAATTTCTTCTCTCTTTTAGTCCCTTCCCTTAGGCTTCATCTCATTAATCCCAAACACATGAAGTTTGGTCACCCAAAGGAAAGACAAATCCAGAGGGTCTCTCCTGTGGTTTATGCTTGCCATCTTTTGATTGAATTACTTCAGTGCTTCATTTGAAAAGGTTCCACTTCTGTAAATAGACTTACCAAAAGTCTTTATACGAGCCACAGACCGCCAAGTGAGATCCTGAGTACTTCTTCAGATGGTAAGCAGGATTCAAGGCTCATTTCTGTTGCCTTCAATGCTAGTTTCACTATAAAAAACATCCCTTGTCCTAACATGACATGACATAATATGGAGGAATACGCACATTTCTATTATACACCTCTGAATTCTGTCAAATGTCTCCATCCAGAAACCAACCTAAAGTTCTACTTTGAAATAACCAGAGCCAGCTCCTAAACAGAGATTTCAAGGAATGTGCCAATTTGTGAATTGTATCACAACTTGTTCATCTATAGCTGTAAAACAGTTTACCTGTTCTGAAAGATGCTTGTGCATTTGGACCTTGTTTTTCGACTAGAAGGTCTTCATGTAGTCCTAAAGCTCATAGCCTTAATAAGCTGGGAACCTACTGCCTCAGCTGCTGTCACTTTACACTACCAGTTTACAGTGTACTCTGAGAAAGATTGGCCGACCACAGGCATTTCCAGGAAGCACTGTTCCTGTCTCATCAACATACCTTCATTCTGTCCTCTGCCCACTAGAAGCTGGATGCTACTTCACTGTTAAAGATGAATCCCTCTTCTTCCCTGAAGAACCAGTCCTGCTGGTTCCAGGCTGCCAGTCAACCATACTAGTGCACTGGGGACTCACATGGTAAATATTTCAAGAGCCGTGGTTACAGCAGCAGTTTTCATCACTGCTCTTACTGTCAAGGTATTCACAGTGGCCACCATTTCAACAAAGGAGAAAAAACTGAAGCCTTCTATAGGGAAACCCAGACCATCCATTCTTTGTCCTCCTCCTCCCATAACTGATCAGGCTCTTGAGACTGATGAGAGATGCTGGCCCATGATCATTATCCACATAATATTTACTGACATAACATATGTAACAGCATCCTGCCTGTGATGCTGACAAATGTGTCCTGCAGGATCTCTTCGGCCAATCTCTTCGGCATAAACTTTCTGGTTTCACTCCTCTACCTAACTAGGTCCTTCTGTTCATTGAACATGCTGTTCTATTATCATGTTCTTCAAAAACCCTGAACTTAATGAAGGGCATGCAGCAGTCTGGAATGCCACCTCTGTGTGCCATTCAGAGACCTCCACATACTTACATTCTCAAAACTCCCAAGTTTGAAAATAAACCCATAAATGCACGAGGCTCAAGAGGCTTTGCTCGTATCTCAGCAATTCCCCAGGATCAAGTAATTTAAATCTATTATTACAACAGCTTCTCTTCCTCACACTCTCTTCTCGCCAGGACATAGCAAGGCAGTCACATATAGTCAATCTATAGTGTCAGCATTTAATGATTTTGGAGACAGTGCCATCCTACTTTCAGAGTTTCAAAGGTTTATTCCATCTCAACCCTGACTCTGCTTTAAAGATAACTGAACTTGGCCCTCAAAAAAAAGTGACTTTTTATAACCCACTGATAGTCACGTAACCAGAAAGGAATAAGATCCCAGTTTTTGTAAGTGGCTGATCTCATCAGTACCTTGTTTTGTACTGGATCAGTGCTTTCCACACCAATGATCTAAGTCTGCCAAAATATACAGAACCAGAGAGCAAAGGTTAACACATTTACTGATTGCTGTGGAAGTCATTGATGGCCTCAGTACAATTCAGAAATCCCACTTGGTTGGAGGCAGATATTTTTGATGCTTAGAAATCGCAAGTGAACGATTTGCATAATGACATCAACAGCAATCAGCAATTTGAATATTGCCCATAAGAACAGGGCAGCAGGAACACCTTACCTCACATCTGTCAAATCTGACCTGTATTCTTCATCTGAGCCCTTTGCATCCAGCACACTGGCAAACATGCAGAGCTTTCTCAGCCATCCAGTATCTCAGTGAATGATTGCTTTTTTTTTTGTAAATATTACTGGCCACAGCTCAAAGGAGCTTTTCTACGTTTTTGATCTCCACTGCAAATGCAAAGGACTAAGCAGCATGTGGCCAGGAAAAGCTGCATCCAGTGAGAGGCTATGAAAACTTCTACTTGTACAGTCTCTAAAAAGAGAAGGTAAGCTCTTCCCACAACACAGTACAAAACTATTTCTATGAAAATTCTGCTTTAGACATTTAGAAACTGTAATTTGCATCCATCCATCCCTGTTCTCAAAATCCCAGAAGTCCCGTGAGGGCATGTTTCAAAAGAAAACACAGGCACATGAGGCCGGTTTGTGCACCTCACCAAGCTTACGTGTCACTGCATGCAGAAACTAACAGTATACAGACATGCTATGAGTGAGCATGAGTAAGTTATTCCTTCAGCATAATGCCTAGAAATATGAAAGAAGAGCTTTCCGAGAAAACTTCTAGAAAAACTAATATAAATTGTTAGTGAAGCACAGAGTTATAAATATGCACTTTCTCTCATGCCTTAGGATGACTTCAGATCTCAATTTCTTCCACAGATGCACTTCTTTGACAGGTTCTGACAAGACTGTTCAGAAACCCAATGATTAGAGTGCAAAAAAAGTTTTGTGCCTTCATCTCTAAAGCATACCAAATGGACTGCCTTTAGCTGGCCTTTCGTTTTGCAGTCTCATTTTCCCTTACAGTAAAATCATGGCAGTATACAACCAGAAGAGTTTCCTGAGAGCATCTACCCTGGTCTGCACCCCAAGAAGCTGGGTTAAAGATTGTTTCTATACAGATGTTTCATATGGTCTTAAATACATTAATAACTAGAGTACCAGCTTCATAGATGATCTTTCCCAATGCTGTCACCCACACTGCTAGTAAGCTATATCCAAGGCCGAAGTTTACTACTTCTTCTTCCACTCACTG